>WBZZ01004584.1:20000-60000 GCA_019918135.1 Paulinella micropora
GCGGAAAGATATTGAAACACTGAAATTAGCAGGATATACAGATAAGTTCATAAATAAAATGAGTCTCAAAGACTTACAAAAAGCCAGTCAAGATATTCAGACGGCTATAGCCACAGCAACATCTTTAGAATAACAGAAAAAGTTAGCAGAAGAATATAAAGAAAAACTTGAAAAGGAAAAAAAGAAGGCGGAAGAAAAGGGTAAGCATATTGAAAATTTACAAATTAATCAATTTTTAATCTCTGGATTTTCAAAAACTTATCACCCAAACATTACTATAAAAGAGTTAGCACAGGCTTAAAAAAAGAGACTAGATAGTGAAAGTCATAACAAATTAAATTACAAAGACACTTCAAAGTGGATAATTAACATGATTAAAAGGTTTAATATTGATGTTGGAAATGAAAAGGAAAACGTAAAAAGAAAAGTAGCGGATTATGCTAGATATGAAGAGTTTATGGGGTATCTCCAAAATGTTGGAGATGTTAAACAAAAAGGGACTGGAGCAAAGACATTAGAGGGATTAATTGATAAGGTATTTTCAATAAAAATAATTAAAAAAAATCTATCCCGCAATGATTGGAGGCACACAATGAATACAAAGGACTTTGTAAAAACTCTGACTAGCAAAATGACTATAGACCCAAATGTAGATAAACAAGTTTCAAATGATTTGAACATTGACGAGGGAATGCCACCAACTACCATACCCACTAGCGTCGCGGAGACAACCATACCCCCGCCACCAGAGCAGACAACAGATACAACTACACCGCCAGACCAAACACAACCAGAGGACACTTCAACCCCGAGCGTCGTAGAGACACCGCCAACAGACGGACAACCACCGCCAGAGGAACAAACTGGAGAGGGTCGCGGTTTAATGACTAATGAAATAGATGATATAATGAAAAAATATGGATGGTATCTCGGAGCGATAGCGAGCGATGAAATTTACAAGTTGAAGCCCAGAAGCAGAAAGCGATACGGATTTATTATGAATACCCAAAAAAGTTCGCAACCCGGAGCACATTGGATGGCGGTTTATATAGATTTAGATAAAGATAGGAGTGTTGAAGTCTATGACCCCTTAGCATTTTATGAACCTACTGAAGACTTCCAACAACAAATGAAACAACTAATAAATAAAAGTAATCCTGATAGTTATTTATTAATGAAGGTTAATCAAGTAAAACAACAATCTGATACGAGCGACACATGCGGATGGTTTGCTATGCGGTTTCTTCTCCTTCGTTCAAAAGTTGTAAGGTTTAAATTCGCAAGTGGTTATACAGACCTAAAAGAAGACGAAACAGAAAGATTAAAAGCACAGAATGGGTATGGCTTTGACACCTTTATTTGATATTTGTTTCAGACTACGTCTTCAACAAACATCGGGGGCTATGCACTTTTAAGGATTACAATAAGCATTAATTTTTTTGAAAAAGAAAAAACGATGTTTTAGAACATAAACGAAGTGTTATAGCAAAAATCACAAGTGATTTTTTTATAAGTGAGAGTGCGACAGCACGAAACGCAATTCTAAAATATCTTGGACTACAAAGGTGGTAGGTCAAGTTCCATCTATTACATAAATAGTAAAAATAGGATAACTGGCACAGACAGCGACTTTACACACGAAGTCAATATGAAGGGGCTAGACAATCCCACACATTGTAAAATTCTTCATATTTACATTCCAAAATCGTATTACTCGGTCGCCAGTCCGTACAATACCTTTACATTATCCGAAGACGGGTATGAGGCTTTAATTACGATACCTGAGGGAAACTACACAATGAACAATTTAAAAAATAAACTGGCTGAGGTACTGACGACAGAAAGTCCAAATGACTATACTTATGTTGTCTCAAGCAACAATACAAACACAGAAGCGGAGGATGGCAAATTAACATTCAGTGTTTCAAAATAACGGAGGTATTCAACCGCGGTTTATATTTGATGGTGATACCCGTATTCACGAGGTAATGGGGTTTGATAGAAACTCAACATATTTTTTCGCTAATGATTTTATTAAATCGCCAAATGTAATTATTCTAACTGGTGAAAAAACTTTGTATCTTCAATCTGATTTGGTGAATGAAGGTGATAATCATGTGCTACAAGAAATATACACGGCCAACGAAATTCCTTTTGGGTCTGTTATCTATGATGGAAGCGGGTCTGAGTATGGTAAAACATTGTCCGCTAATTCAAACAATGTGTTTAGGTTTTACTTGACGGACGAAAATGACCAAGCGATTAATCTTAATGGTTTGGGAGTCGTTATGAAATTACTTGTTTATCGTGAAACTGATTATTTTAGTTTATTTAATTCATTCTTTAATCTGTTGAAATCGCGGTAGGGTAATTTTAGAATTATTTATTTTTTTCTATACTATTATATATTCTGGTGAATTAGTTAATTTACACTACTTCAAAAACAAAACAAAAATGCTTGTCCAATACGGAGGAGAACTAGTCAATCAGACTAAGGAACTGCTCACTGGTAAGTATGAATTAACCAAACTTACGACTCGTGAAGGCTCGCAACCTGTCGCACTTACTACTGCTGGTGGTATGGAAAACACCTTTGAAATTCCTACTCGTCCTTTGAACCTTGCGAGGTCTGTGTTGCGATTTATTTACACTCCGTCTGGTGCGGGTGGTGCGGGCCGCTACAATCGTATCTATATGGATTGTCTGTCTATGATTAAAACTATTGAACTGCGAAGCCGAAGGGGGCAGTATTTGTATAATCTTCAACATGTGGGGAACTACACAAAGGTTATATGGAAACCAGAAATTAAATATGAAAAATTTATGGCACTTGAAATTCATGGTGCTGCTGTGGGTAGCGGTGCTATGCTTCAAAAGTGTAATGTTGGAACCGTAGCGGAAAGAAAAACAATTACTGATGCGGCAGATGTTGCAGGTCTTAAGGCTGCAGTTGAAGGATATTACAAAGTGCCACTTGTTAATGCCCGCCGTAATGATGATACCGCTCTCGCTGATAGTACTGCTGGAACCTATAGCCTTGTTAATGTTCCTTTCGAGGAGGCTAAGTATTTTGAAGGTGGGGGTGATAATACTGCCACCCCTGTTATTTATGTTAAGTTTCCTTTGGGTATGTTGTTTGGAACTATTTTTGAACTGGATAAGACCATTGGATTTAATGAAATTTTGGATATGCGGATTGTGTGGGCTGAAACCAACCGCTCTTCATTCTATGGCACTAATGTGAATTCTATTTCCACTGGTGCTGCCGCTACGACCTCTGGTGCTATCGTCTCAAACCTAAATCTATTCCTTGCTGTTGAGACTGACCCAAATGTCATCCTAGGTGTCCAGCAAAAGATTGCGGGTGAAGGCTTTCCATTTAAGATTGAGTATCCTATCGCTTAGAAGCAAAGTCTTCAAACAAACCAACAGAACTATGTTATTAAGATGAACCGATCGCAGGGTGAAAGAATTCGTCGTATTTATGCTTCAACCTTTCATTTCCCCGAGAGTGCTAATACTTCTTTTGATAATGACAACAGAGCTGGCGTAAAGGTTTTAAAATACTATACAACACTTGACGGCTCTCGCCTCCAGCAGTTTGATATTGACACAAAGGAAAATGAGGACTATATGATTTCGAAGGATAAGTTGAAGGGAAGTGCTATCCTAAACAGCGATGTCTATCATTACAACTGGTTCCATGTAGATACTTGGGACAATAACCGCCCGCTGTGCGATAAGGACACCAACGGCTATGAGGTGAGCGGTCTAAGCCTAGACACTAAGAGGCGATATGAATTCGTTTCAACTACAGGTAACGATGCGAGTGGTGTTGGCATAACTAATCTTAACCATTATACATTCGCCATTCTTCAACGTAGTGTGCTTGTTAAAGGAGTTGAAATTTTGATGAGTTAAAGATATTTTATTCATATACTTCGTATCTTCATAAACCATCAAATGCAGTTAAAGTAAAGAATTAATAGATTAAATATTTTTTTCAAAACAAAAAAACGATGTTTTAGAATATAAACGAAGTGTTATAGCAAAAATCATGAGTGATTTTTTTATAAGAGAGAGTGCGGAGCACGAAACGCGATTCTAAAATATCAATGAAAACTCACCAGAGAAACTTAATCGCAGAAAATCCGGACGGAGAATTTATAAACGTTAGGGTCGGATATGATGGTGATATTGAAACAAATAATTCAAAAACCGCTTTTGGCGGAGCAGTAGTAGGTCAATTAACACCAGCTTTACAGGAAATCTTTCCATATGCCATTAACACTAGGATATGGACAAAAACAGAAACAAAATCGTCTGTGTCATTTTTGAATAATATGGCCGAATTGAAAACAACTGCTGATGCTACTGCTGTTGCTAGTCTTGTAAGCAAAAGGAGAATAAAATATAGAACTGGAACAGGTGTCCTCGCCCGCTTTACTGCTCTATGGACAACGGATGACGCTAAAGATTACTATTCATTTATTGGAATAGGAAATGAACTCGTCGATGGATTTTACTTCTACAAAAATATGGCAGGAATGAATATTGCGAATTGTAAAGGAGGCGCCGTAGATTATATTGACCAAGTAGACTGGGACGACCCGTGCGATGGAACTTCTGCTATGCCTGACTTCGACTGGAGCAAAGGAAATGTATTTCAAATTCAATTCCAATGTTTAGGTTTTGGTGCTATTAAGTTTTATATTGAAAATCCCATAACAGGATTATTTCAATTAGTTCATATGATTGACTATGCGAATGCTAATACTGGTGTAAGCCTGCAAAATACAACATTCCCTTTTACAGCAGTAATGAGAAATGATGCAGCGACTGGAATACAAACTCTTAAAACAGCGAGTGCCAGTTTATTCATTGAGAGAACGAATACGATAAACACAAGTATAACAAACGAAGTGGAAGGAAGTAAAGCAGCAAACACCACTGAAAGTCCTATTATTAGTGTAAGAAACAAAGCGGTATTTGATGCTGGCGGTGCTAATTTAACAAATTATTGAAATGTTTATCCGACTTTGATAAGTATTACAAATGAAGATAGTAAGTCGTGTATAGTAAGAATGGTATTAAATGGAACACTAACTGGAGCAGGTTTTGCAGATGTTGATTGTAAGTATTCAATTGTAGATACTGACATAAAGGCGAGTGCTATCGCAAACGGAACAACAATTTTTAAAGTTTACGTAAATTCTCAATCAACTCAACAAATAAATCTTAGAAATTATGATATATATTTGACTCCTAATGATGTATTGACTTTTACACAGAAATCCGTTGGAACTGCCAATAATGGTTCAAATGTCAATGTTATCGCTAATTTTATTGAGGATCAGTGATACAGAAACAAAAAAATAATAAAAAAATAAAAGGAAGGTAATGTGATATTAGAGATATTTTTTACCGCATCTTTACTATTAAAATAAGGTTGTTGAATTAAATATTCAAGGTATGGTTAATCAATCTTAGCCACATCTTCAATTTTCATTTTTTTATACTTACCATATTGACGAAAAATATCGGTTTCATTTTGCTGGTCTTCTTTCTTTAATATACATCCTTCTTCTGTACATGTAGCATTCGCTATTTCTTCACCTACACAAGTGGCTTCGCCACGTTGTGACGCTTCGCTCACATTCGCCTTTATTTCGGTAATTCCAGTCTCTTTTAAATCAGTTGCCTTAAAAAGTGTGCTTTCTTCTTGCTGACCGAAGGTCGCATCTTCAACTACGTTGGAGTTGTCCGTTATGGTCTCCAATGGAATAACTACTTTCACATTGTCATCCCTCGGCTTGTATTGTTCATAGAAAGAAACAATGTCAGGTTTAGTCCATTTAATTGTTGGCATTTTGACATTGCCGCTGTCAATGTTCCATTTTTCAATTTCATTCAAGTAGTCTTGTTTGGTGTTCAGGTCAGTCATGATATTTTAGAATTGCGCTTCGTGCTACGCACTCTCGCTTATTCTAAAACATCGGAAAAATTTTAAAGAAAAAATAATTAAAAGAAAGCGATGTTTTGTGATGACGAAGTCAGAACAAAATATCAAATATATTTTTTTACTTCACTTTTAATGTCTGTAAATTTATCAAACCACGGCTGTTTCATAACCCATTCAAGATATGGTTTGTCAATGGTAGCAACATCTTGAATTTTTTTCCTTGTATTTGCCAAACGGAAAAACATCGGTTGGCTTTCCTTCTCTACTTTTTTCAATCGCCTTAATTTCTTCATCAATCATCTGTTGGACATCTCTTACTGAAAGGAATTCCTTATTCTTCTCAATTGAAAGTCGTCCAAATTTTTCAGATAGTCTGGTGAGGGTTGTCATTGGTCTATATAGACTGGTAAAAAATTTTATGGAAAAAAATTAATTATTTAATATTTGATATTTTGTTCTGACTTCGTCATCACAAAACATCGTTTTATACTTTTATGGCCGACGATGTTTGAGAATAAGCGAGAGTGCGTAGCACGAAGCGCAATTCTCAAATATCATTAATATCGGAAAGGTCTAGTTTCAATCGCATTCTCTACAATTCCGATAACTTGTCTTTTCGTATATGTAAAACTAAATATCTTTTCTAAGTATTCGCTTGTTATTTTTTCTTTTGTTTGTCTCGTGTTATCTTGTTGTTTTCTATTATAACTACTTTTCCAGACTTCTCAATTCGCTTAGCAATCCGTAATTCTTCATCAGTCTCCAACAATTCAGCCAGTTCATTTTTACCATTCTCAAATAATTCAGTGTTCGTAATACCTAGCCCGCAACTTATCACACTTAACATATTCGGTAAATTCAATGCTTTTTTCGTTTCATAGTTCATACTAAATCCTTTTACTTTCATACTGGCTTTACCATTATCTAATAAGTATCCATAACATTTCGGTCCACCTCCAACAAATGTTTTTATTTTCGCTAATTCATCAGTCCAATCTCCCAGTAAATCGCCTGTCTCTACATCTACCCGATTAATTTCTTTGTTAGTCGTATATATTACGCTGTCTGTGTCATGATACAATATCCTATTACCTAATATGTCCATCATATTGTAAAGTCTCATTCTCGCGTGGCATGTAGTAAATAAAGCAGCTACATTATTTGTTGTAATCGGGTCGCTCACCGCGTCCTGTTTTAAGTCATAACTGGCTTCTATGATTTGGTCGTTAATTATGTTAATATTAATATTATCCACTGAGTTATCGTTCAATAGTTTGTACAAGGTTTCTTTATCCTTTATCATTTTGTTCTGTGTTTTATTTTGTTTCTGTCCAAACTTGCCCCATAAAGAGTTCAAGCACAACTTAGCCACTGCTCGCCGTCCTTCGTTTTTAAATATTTTGCTTTCATCCATCTTTACACCCATTTTAACTTCCATGCTGTTTATGTAATTTTGTTTTTCTGCTTCCGTATTACATCCCGCGGGGTATCCGCTGGACTCTTGTTTTACTTTCAAGAATGTCTTTATGTATTTTTTGAACAAACTACTGCTTTGTTCTTTCCAGTTCCATACTTCATATATTTTTATTAACTTATACCCTTTGTCTAAGGCCTTGTAAATTTCTGGAGTTGCACATGTGCCTGTTATTGCTCGTTTTTTATCTGTGTGCTTACATTCGCCGTGTTGCTCATTCATTCCACACTTATCGCATAAGTAATACATCATCTTACCTCTATCCGCCTTCGGTAAGACCGGGTGTAGTAAGCCTCTCGGTGGTAGCATCTTAACCTTAGCCACTCCGAAATATTCTCTGTTTATAATTTTGTTTTTCATATCATCGGAAGGGGCTGTGCCCCTTTCCAAACCCGCGGGGGTATGGTAGGGGGTGGAACCCCCTCCATCGTCGTTGCTTGGTCGTATTATGATATGGTGTCCGCTTGGATAAAGGTCGTAATACATCACGGTCGGATAAAGTGAGCATATGTCAATATATTTCGCATACTCATTATCATGTCGTGATTTCCAATATAATTTCAGAGCATTCACTCTACCTCCAAACATTGCCTCTCGTGGGTTTAGTCCTTCTTGTTCCGTAATTCGTTCGTTTATATCCTCTGCCAGTCTTTCACTGGTTTCCATCAGGCTCCATTCGCACTCCCAGATACTTATTACTTTCGCTTGTTCGTTAAGTTGTTTTTCTCTTTTCATTGTTTCCTTGTATAGTTCACCCATTGTCTTCTTCACATTCAGAGCATTTCTATTCCAACACTTATCACATCCGTGCCAATGGCACCCGTAGAACTCATAAACGGTTTTGTTTTTCTCGTCCCATCCATCTACATACACACGATCTACATACACACGAGATTGACCGAGTTGAAACATTTTTTCGCCTCCGTTGAATGCGTGCTTAATATCGGTTTTGTCTAACCTGCTTCTGTATGCTAGCCATTCCACACAAGCCCTAGAAGTCATCCTGTTTTGTTTTTCCGCTTTCAATATCGCAATTGAATTTTCTGGCATAAACTTAGCACGATACAGAGCCATAACACAACTCGCGATAGTTGTATATTGAAAAGGGTCAATACCAAACTCTAGAAACTGGTTTCTAAAATCTATACAACCATTCCTCAGTATATCGACATCTGAATGACAATACTCCGCGATTTCCTTCGCCATATCAAACCTGTTATGTGCTTTCACTTGTTCATCATACCATTCAAGAAATTCCTTTCGTTTATCTCCTCGCATCGTGTCGTAGCCATAATGTTTCTTATGGGGCATTACCCCGACATAATTTTTATTTTTTGCAGTATTGAAGAAGTGCAGGAAGAAACCTTTCTTAAGTTCCGTAAGCCCGAATGTCTTTGGAAAGTCTGACAATGGCATCGTAAGAAAACTTAGGCTGTCTATAAAGCGATACTTCTTAAGTGTCATCATCATAATCTTACCTCCCTCATAAATTACAAATGGAGTTTGTCCATTATCGACCAACCACTTAAGAATAAACTGACAATCACAACCGCGGGCATTGTGCGCGATAAATGTGAATCAGCTGTGCTTAGTGTCAAAAGCCCACTTACAGAAATCTTGAATGCTCTTGTGAATTACTGGCGGGTCTTTCGCATCGTAATACTGGCTTTCAGCATGATTAACAATGTGTTCGCCTGTGTCCTGTGTCGCTTCAAAGTCAAAGAATATGTATTGCTCTGAAGGCTGTAAGATTTCTTTTTGGACTATTTCACATTGGTGTTCAAGCGGTTTCAGTTCCTTACAATTTCTGCATTTCGCATATCCGCATTTGTGTTCATCGTTCTTCCTGTTATTAAGACCGCACGATTTACATTTCGCTTTAACATCGCAGTTCGTCGTCCTGTGGTTATTAAAGCATTCAGTGTTTGGAAACTTTCTATTACACTTCTCACATTCTTTCCACTGGCTCTTGTCTTTCATTCCCTTACAGCCATTGGTTTCACAAATACTACATTTTGCTTCACAGGCATGTCTTTCCTTGTACACTCTTAGACATAACTCACAGAAATTCTTTTTTCCTAGCATAGACTTCATGTTAGTTATGGCATCGCAATGTCCTTCAGTCTTTAGAATGTAAAGGTTAGTAAGCTGTTCGAGGTTCGCATCAAGTAGTTCTGTTTTATAAATGATTTTGTCAGGGAATTCAACGATAACCAGATTATATTTAATGTGATTAGCAAATGTATTAATTTCTGGTATCCCACACACATCCTTAATGACTTTTGCTTCATCGTGTAAAGCCTCTGCCATTTCCTGCTGTATCTTTCTTCCTCGCATAATTTGCGAGAATTTTTGGTGTTTTTCAATTTTTGCTTTGACTACAACGATTGCTCGTGCTAAGCATAAGTTATCGCTGTTTGTAATACAGATTACTCCTTTCTTTCTGCAGATATCCAATTTGTTCAAAACCTGTAGCATTGTCCCGCCCGTCGGCATTTTAACAGATTTCAACACAAATTTTAATTTATCAAAGTTTATCCCGTTCTCGTCCATGTAAAGACTTTCGTTGCTGTGAAATATTGCTGACAATCTTTCTAAAACATTTTCAACCGAGATTTGATTAACTTTGTGTAAGCCTGTTGATACTTTTCCATAGTAATCCACAAACTCAATACCTAGGCTAACCTTATCTGCGGGTGATTGTCGTCTTACAAAGTCGTTCAATACAATCTCAATAAATCTTATTACATCGCGCATCGTAAATGATCGGAAGTTGCCGTTAATCCTTACCGCATATCGGCTTTCATTCATTCCTAGTTCGTGTTCCTTGCTATCGTCCCTCATAATATCATAATTACCATACCTCAACAAGTCTCCGTAATTTTCTTTCAGTTCTTTTTTTTCTTCAATCGTAGGTAAAGGTGGCGCTATTGGTATAGCATGGTGTTCGAAATACACTGCACTTCTTACTTGGTTCAAGTAGTTTTTGGCGGTCGGTGTATCAATTTTATACCCCCTTACCTTCGGTTTGATATATAGCACATCCCGACCCCTGACAGACTTGATTTCGTAATTTATCTTATACTCCCTTAATCTATCTAACCTGTAGACCTTGCAGTTATACGTGTGTGTCTCCATGTTTGATCATATATCAGTGGGTCAATTTTTTTTTCTAAATTAAATATTAAATAGAAATTTTTTTATATTTATATATTTTCAATCATTTAAATAGAAATTAAATTTTTTCATTTTTTGAAATATGTCTTTTGGAGTTATTGTGTGTAATAAGTGCTGATTTAGATACCCCTATAAAATTACATAAACTCACACTAATATTTTTTACTCTCTCTTATTTTATCAAATCTCTCTTTTTGCTTACAATTTAAAATGTTTTTGTTTATTGCCCAGTATTGCTTTTGATACTCTCTAACTTTCTTACTTTCTTTTTCATAATATTGTTTATGATATTGCTTGTGGTATTATTTTTGATATTCTATTCGTTTCCTTTCGTTCTCATCTTTAAAACCTCGTTCCTCAAATTTATGCCGTTCTCTTTTTCCATCAGTAATATTAGCACCCATAGCATTATTTAAATTTAATGTAGGTTTCAATTCATATATATATTTCTGTTCAACCGCCCTAGTAGTTGATAACCCGTAGTACGGCAACGACTTTTCGTTGCCTCCTACGGGTTGTAGATAACGAAATAAGCCTTCCTATTGATTTGGCGAACTTTCAATACAAGAGCACAAAACAGCAAAATAACAAAATCAAAATTTTCAAATCAATACGAAGAAACAGAATAAAGAAATCTCTCTTCCTCTTGTTTAAAAAAAGAATAACGATAAAAAAACTTTCGTTATTCTTATTTAAAGATTAACGAAAAATATATTTATATAAATGGCAGACTATACAAGACCTAATTCTAAACAATTATATGAACAAAAAAATAGAGAGCAAAGGAATTGGAAAGCAACAGAAAAAATAAAATGCGAATGTGGCGCATATGTAGCAAGAGCGAACTTATCAAGACATAAGAAAACAAAGAAGCACATCAATAAATAAAAACGAAAATCAATAATATCTATAATCAAGATTATAGATTGAGCACAAAACACCCCAAAGAGCACAACCGCGAGCGCCTAGAGAAAACATATGTATATATCCGACACTTTTAAATTCCTTATTAAGTAAATAAAAAAGTGTCTAATATAAAATGGTTAGAAAAATTACGAAAGGTGGTGTATATGTCTCTACAGATAGAGTTTATATAAAATGGTGTGAGAATGGTGTGAAGAAGAAGAAAGAAATATGTATAACAAGAAATAGGTCAAAGGAAGAAGCAGAAAAGCAAGCAAGGGAGTTTTATGAAAAGGAAGTATTATCAAAATACGAAGAAGATAATAAAAATACAGATTACAAACAATTAGCAAAGCAAAAGAAATCAGAATGGAGAAAACAAAAAATTAAAGAAAAATATACATGTGTCTGTGGTAAGACTATTGGAATATACGGCAAATACACACACGAAAAATCAGAGTTTCATAGAGATTTCTTCGCGGAGAGAGATGAGATTATGATAGGCGGTCATAAAGTTGAACGTATATGTCGCAGAAACGACGATATAGAAAAGTATTATAATAATTAATTTCATGTTAAAGAGTAAAATTATATTACTAATATATATATATACCATGGGAAGACACAAGAAATATCTAACACCTGAGAACAAACGAAAGGCCAACTCCGAAAAGGCTCTCGCATATTATAAGAGAAATAAGGATGAAATTAATCAAAAGAGGAAGGAGCAATTAAAAGAACGAAATAGAAAACTGAAGGAATATGAAGAAATGAAGGCAATCTTCGTCGCGTCGAAGATAGGAGCATAAGTTAAAGTCAATATATTGAGTAATCTCCGACATGTCGGAGATAGGTGCTATTTCAACTCAAAAGTTAATTCAACTTTTTTATGAATTTCATGTTAAAGGTAAGACATTCTCATATATATATAAAGGTAAAACAATTTAATATTTTTCCAATATTTTATATCTCCTTTGATATAATGCCACCACCCTTACCATCAGCACCAAGACCAAGTGAAAATGTGAGGGAACTATTGAAGACTAGAGCGCATTTAAGGGAAACCAAGACACTATCTCGGACAAGTCCGAGATTAGCGAAGAAGCGAGAGGTAAAACTTATTGAGTTAAGACCAGTGCGAAATAGAGCCTTAAATTCACTCACATACCGCTTTAAAAAACTTGATATCAACTTCTATGATATGGATGAGATTGATTATACAATAATGAGAGCGGTAAGAGATGTTAGAAGCAGAGGTATGACAGAGAATGCGAGTATTCATGTCAAGTTTGCTTATATTACAGATATTGATGATGAAAAGTTTTATAGATGGAAAACTTTCAACGCAGTAAGGATAAAGGACATTGAAAATTTATTTAATGCTATTTATCAATACAATGAGGAAAATTTGGAAGCCAGTGCTAATGGATACGACCGCTTTATTCAATTTATGAGGATTGAATTTATTCAGGAAGACGGAGGTGGTTGTAATCTCTCAGGAAGTGATAAAAAACATAGAACGGATGAAGGAATACATATTAATCCACGAAGTAGAGGTAATAATTGTTTCTTTCAAGTCAATAAAAAGATATTAAAATTTGCTATTAACAAAAACAAGTGTAATGAAATTAGAAAAGAATTTAATCTTGAACCTAATTCATTCATACCTTTCTCGGTTGGTTTTGAAATCTTCAAAAAATATTGTATTGAAGGGAAATATTTTGAATTGACTGACGCGACAAGCAAACAGACATTTAAAAATTATGAAGACCCTTTAATTACCGCTGATGTGCTTTGTTATCTCAAAGAAAATCATTATTTAGGTTTTATAACAAGAAACAAAAAGAAATGCCCCGATTGTTATAAAACATACTTTGTTAAACATACTTGTAATGAGGACAGACAATCATATGTTGATGGGATGTTTAAAGATAAAAGAAGATTATGAACCAGATTTGTTGAAATGAAATATAACAATCAAGATGAGATTTTTCATTATGATTTAGAAACATATAGAAATGAGGCTGAAATCCATACCGCGTATATAGCAGGTTATACGATTGCGGATATCGGTTTTAAATATGTCGCTGGCGATGATTGTATTTCAAAACTAATTGACATAATCTTTCAATATGCGGAGAAATTAAAAAAGAAGAAACCGAAAGCCACATTATATGTTAATGCTTTTAATGGAAGTAAATTTGACCATTACTTCTTACAAAAAGAATTTATTAAAAGAAAAATAAAAGACACTCCATTGATTAATAATGGTGCCATTATTTCAATGGAATATAAAAATATGAAATTTTGGGATATTTCTAAGCATACTGAAGGAAGCCTAAAAAAGAACCTTGAAAGTTTGGGATGTAATGTTTTAAAAGGCGATTTTGACCACGACAAAGCAAAACGATGGGAAGAGATGGATGATGGAATGAAAAAAGAATGTTTGGTGTATTTAGAAAAGGATGTTATGGGGTTGAAAGAATTATATGAAACATTAAATGAACCAATATTTGAAGAACATAAAACAAATCTTTCTGAATTTATTTCTACGTCTTCTTTAACCTTTAATCTTTGGAAAAAGAAGATACGTAAAAAATATAGAATATATCTCCCAAAAGTAAATCAAGAAAGTGATTTTAGAAAGGCTGTATATGGTGCTAGAACTTACCCAAGCAAAAGGAGATTTATCTCAGAACAATATGAAAAATACATAAATGGTGAAATTGGCTTTGATGAGGTTGTAGATTATCTTATTGATGCGGATGTTGTAAGTCTTTATCCAACAGCAATGCTTGAAAATTATATGACGGGCGAAATAAAGGAATGTGAAGGAGAAATGGAAGGGAAAATGGGTATATATAACGTTGATTACATATCTCCAAAAAATCTATTACACCCACGCGTACCTTTTCGCGATAGCAAAGGATGCTTAAAATGGGAGTTAAGAGATATGAAAGACCAATGATTCAATTCTGTAGATATTGAGGATATGATTGAACTCAGCTACCAAGTCAAATTCAACCGAGGCTATTATACAGAAGGAGCCGAACCAGTATTCAAAGAGTATATATCGGACTTATTCAAGAAAAAACAAAACTCAAAGAAAGGAACACCGCAGTATTTATTGGCGAAGTTATTTATGAATGCTTTATAAGGAAAGACAATTCAAAGACCAATAAACTCGGTGAGTAAATATATTTATAAAAATCACGAATACTGGAAATTCTAGGCTAAACACGTGATAACCGATATTGAGAAATTTGATGAGGCGAATGGCGAATTATGGCTTATCTCTGGAACACCGCGCGACGAACAAATAATAGAAGATAAAATTACAAAACTCACTCAATACGGGGCATTTATCTTAGCATACAGCAGACGAATTATGTATAAGTATTTGAATGAAGCCAACCCAGACAACAACCCAGACAGAGACTATTATTATACGGATACAGATAGCATTCAAAGCCATGTAAGAAACATTGAACGTATAAAGAGATTTAGAGATAAAACAATCGGTGGAATGGATGACGACCTCGGAACTAATTGTAAGATAATAAGGGGTATATGGGTAGCACCAAAATTGTATATGTTAGAGTATATAAAGAAGGATGACAAGAAAACACATTTCCACTTTAGAGGAAAAGGATTGGACTTGAAGAAATTAAATCCTGCTTCATATGAACTAATGGACAATGGCGAAAGCCTGACAAACACAAGAGACTTCATAATGAAGAAGATACACACGAGCAGAAACAGCAAACAGCAACACATTGAACACTTTAGCATTCAACACCAAAAGAATGTTGTAAAAGTTGTAAATAAGGCGAGATGGTGCGGACGAGATTTCTATACTGATAATGATAGCATTCCGCGAGGATACCATATAAGGACATAAAAGAATTAATTATTAAAAAAAATATTTTTTCCATAAAAAATTTTCGTCAGTCTATATACACCAATGTCCGCCCTCACCAGACTATGCGAGAAGTTTGAAAAACTCTCTATTGAAAATAAAAATGAAACCTTCACATTGAAAGTTATCCAAAAGGTAATTCAAGACCAAATAAAGGCAATTGAAAATGCGCGGGCTGGCAAACCAAAGGATACTTTTCCATTTGGTAAGTATAAAGGTAAGAAAATTCAAGATGTAGCGGTTATTGATAAGCCATACCTTGAATGGGTTATGAAACAGCCTTGGTTTGATAAATTCACCGACATTAAAAGTGAAGTAAAAAAATATTTACAATAAAAAAAATAATATTAATAGTATATCAATGACCGACCTGAGCACCAAGCAGGACTACTTGAATGAAATTGAAAAGTGGAATATTTTTGATTTTGTCAAAGACAAAAACAAAAATGACAGCGAAGTTAAGAAACCCACTATTAAATGGACTAAACCCGACATTGTTTCTTTCTATGAGCAATATAAACCCAATGTTGGGATTTCCAACATAGATGATAATGTGAAAGTCGTTATTCCATTAGAAAGCGTGTTGGACGAAGAGCAGAGCACACCTTTTAAGGAGACTGACTTGAAAGAAACTGGAATTACAGAGATGGGTGAAGAAATAGAAAAAACCGATATTTTTCTTCAATATGGTAAGTATAAAAAAATGAAAATTGAAGATGTCGCTAAGATTGATAAACCATACCTTGAATATTTAGTTCAACAACCTTATTTTAATAACAAAGATGCGGTAAAAAAATATTTATAATTGATATTACATCGTTTCCGCTTATTATTTTTTATTATTTACTTTTAAACGATGTTTGCAAAACACACGGGAGCGGTAGCGGGAGTGTGAATTTGCAAATATCCACATCGCTTTTCATTAATTTTTTTTTGCTTCAATGGTCTTCTATAAAGTTAGCGATAACATTAATATTGCTACCAGCACCTGCCGACACAGCCTTCTGTGTGAATGTCAAAACATCGTTCGGTGTTAATTGAATATCGTAAGTTCTGAGATTAATCTGTTGAGTTGAGGTGGCATTTACATAAATCTTAAAAATTGTCGTTCCGTTGGCGATAGCGGTTGCTTTTGTGTCTGTATCTACGATTGAAGTTGTGGCATCAACATCAGCAAAACCAGCCCCTGTTAGTGTCCCATTCAATACCATTCTGACGACATTTGACTTAGTATCTTCATTTGTAATACTTACCAAGGAAGGAAAGACATTTGAATAGTTGGTGAGGCTATTATTGAATAGTGCTTTATTCCTGATACTTAAAATGGGACTTTCAGTGGTGCTTGTTTTTTCGTCTCCTTCCGCAGTATTTGTAATACTTGTATTAATAGTATTTGACCCCTCAACGAATAAACTAGCACTCGCCGTTTTAAGAATTTGTATTCCAGTCTTTGCATCATTTCTCATTACGGCTGTAAATGGTAGTGTCGTATTTCGCAGGCTTACACCATTATTATCATTTGCATACTTAATCATATGAACTAGTTGGAAATCACCAGTCTCTGGATTTTCAATTGAAAACTTAATGGCACCAAATCCAAGATACTGAAATTGAATTTGAAATACATTTCCTTTACTCCAGTCTAAGTTTGGCATAGCCGATGTTCCATCGCAAGGGTCGTCCCAATCTTCTTGGTCAATATAATCTACAGCATTTCCCGAACAATGTGCGATATTCATTCCTGCTTGATTTTTGTAAAAATAAAAGCCATTGTTAAGGTCGTTTCCTATTCCAATAAATGAATAGTAATCTTTTGTATCATCCGTTGTCCATATAGCAGTAAAGCGGGCAAGGACACCCGTTCCAGTTCTATATTTTATTCTCCTTTTACTTACTAATCCAGCATCCGCCGTCGCATTTGCTTGAGTTTTCAATTCAGCCATATTTTCCAAAAATGACACACTTGCTTTAGTTTCTGTTTTTGTCCATATCCTAGTATTAATGGTATATGGAAAGATTTCTTGTAATACTGGTGTTAATTGCGCAGTTGTTGTTTCACCAAAGGCTGTCTTCATATTATCAATGTGTCCATCATATCCTACTTTTAGGTTAATGAACTCTCCTTTAGGATTTTGTGCTACCAAATTTCGTTGGTGAGACATTGTTATATATTATCAAAAAATATAAATTAAGTATCAAAATTAATTGATATTTATCAACTTCACTCCTATCTTGCTAATCGCAAGATTTTACGTAATCTCAAACTTGTTTGAGATATTGATAAACATCGATGTTTGTAAAATGTTTTTGTTTTTGAAGTAGTCAAAAACAAAGATACACGAAAGCGAAGCGAAAGTGTGGATTTTCAAATATCAACTAATTGAAATAACATTTGCCTTCACTTGAACCTCTCGCTGAGTGATAGCAAGAGTGTAATGATTGAGCCCATTAGCACCTGGAGTAGTAGCCATCATCTCCCAGCGTCTCTCTTGAGAAAGGTCAAGCCCACTAATTTCATTCTGGTCTTTACTCCAAAGCGGGCGAGTGTTGTCAAACGTATCAACCCAGAACCAGTTATATTGATAGACATTGCTATTTACCAAAGCACTACCTTCAATCTTATTTTTTAGATACATGTAATCTTCAAGGGTTGTATTAGCAGTGCTAATATTAAATTCTTGAAGTCTAGACCCGTCAAGGGTAGTACAGAAGGAAGTAATCTTTGAACCATTCCTATTATCGTTATCATACGCGGTATTCTTTGTTTCTTCATTATTAAATGCTGAATGGTAAATTTTCTTAATTCTCCGTCCGTGTCCTCTATCAAACCTCATAATAATGTTCTGACTTTGAGATGCCTGAATTGTGTTTTTGTATGAGTATGGGTAGTCAATTGTGAAAGACATACCTTCGGCACTACTCACTTTTTGTTGAATAGACTGGATAACATCAGGGTTTGTTTCAACCGCTAGAAACAAGTTTAAGTTTGATACCTGTGAATTAGTTGTGCAAGGAAAAGAACCTTGATTTGCTGTGTTAATAGTGGTAGCAAGACCTGTATTAGCATCAACACCACCAACATGATAAACAGTTCTGTTACTAGCCGCCCAAACAATTCTCATGGTCAGAATTTCAGGAAACATAATAGTCTTATCAAGTGCAAAAATAGTATTGTAAATCATAGACAATGGAATCTTCACATAAATAAGTGGGTCTGTGTTAGCACCACCAATACCTCCCTCAAGATACTTTGCCTCAGTGTATGAAACATTCACAGCAGACAAAGCACCCGCTCCAGTTGTCAGCAAAGTATCATCATGTCTTCGAGCATTAAGTGATGGAGGAGCGATAGCCCCAGCAATAGCATTGCCATAAACATTCAATGTTGCGCGAAGGTGAGCATCGGTATCAATACTACCCGCTACAGTCGCAGCACTTGCCTGTTGTCCAGCATACACGTTAGCAGTAAAGGCTGTTGTAGCACGTCCATCAGCATTACACTTTTGAAGCATACACCCGACACCAACACCTGCTCCATGGTTCTCAAGTGCCAAAAAGTCCTTCAATGAAGTCTCAGGCTTCCAAATCATTTTCGTAATAGTTCCAACATTATTCAAATCACACAAATAAACACCACTACGGGTTTGAAGTTGAATCTGTCTAATCATACTCAAACAATCCATAAAAATACGATTGTGTCTATCTACAACTCCTGAAGCACCTGGGGCGTAAGTGAAACTCAGCACCGACTTTGCCAAGTTAAATGGGCGACTGATAAGGTCGAATGTGCTTTCCTGACCGCCCGCTGAAGTAACAACAACATTTCCTGCTCCTTCGCGAGGAGTAAGTTTGTTAAGGCGATACGAACCGCTGATATAATCAGTCTTACTGAAGTCTAATTCTCCGCCGTGTTGAGTTGGCATTTTGTTTTTGATTTTTTTTAGGCAGTTGTGAAATTAACTAATTCACCAGAATATATTTATAGAAAAAAATAAATAATTCTAAAATTAATTAAATTACCTTGATTTTAATAAATTGAAAAAGGATGTAAATAAATTAAAATAATTCGTTTCCCTGTAAATCAACAAAGTCATTACAATACCTAACCCATTAAGATTAATTGCTTGGTCGTTTTCGTCCGTCAAGTAAAACCTAAATACATTATTTGAACTGGAGGATGATTTCTTACCATACTCTGACCCGCTTCCGTCGTATATAACAGCACCAAAAGGAATTTCGTTGGCAGTATATATTTCTTGTAGCACGTGATTATCTCCTTCACCAACTAAGTCCGATTGAAGATACAGAGTTTTTTCGCCAGTTAGAATAATTACATTTGGTGATTTAATAAAATCATTTGCAAAGAAATATGTTGAGTTTCTATCAAACCCCATTACCTCGTGAATACGGGTATCACCATCAAATATAAACCGCGGTTGAATACCTCCGTTATTTGAAACACTGAATGTTAATTTGCCATCTTCTGGTTCTATGTTGGTATTATTACTGGATACAACATAAGTATAATTATTAGGGCTGTCTGCGGTTAGCACCTCCGACAACTTATTTTTTAAATTGTTCATTGTGTAGTTTCCCTCAGGTATCGTAATTAAAGCCTCATACCCGTCTTCGCTAAGAGTAAAAGTATTATATGGTGAAGCCACAGAGTAATACGACTTTGGAACATAGATATGAAGAATTTTACAATGTGTGGGATTGTCCAGTGATTTTAAGTTTATTTCGTGTGTAAAGTCGCTATCTGTGCCTGTTATTCTGTTTTTACTATTTATGTAATAGATACCACTACTTCGCCCTCCCTTATAGTCCATTGTATATAATACAAATAATATTTCAAATAAAAGTATCAAAATTACCATATCCATTCTGTGCTTTCAACTTTTCCGCTTCTTCTTCTTTTAAGTCTGTGAAACCCGAACTAAACTTAAATCGGTTGCCTTTCGCCCGCTCCATTAAAAATCTCATACTATGCCAACCGCACGTGTCTGAGGTGTTGGATTGTTGTTTTACTTGATTAACCTTCATTAACAAATAACTATCGGGGTGGCTTTTATCTATTAGCCTTTTCATTTGTTGCTGAAAGTATTCCGTTGGTTGGTAAAGTGCTAATGGGTCATACACTTCCACTGACCTGTCTTTATCCAGACTTACCCATATAGCAATCCAATGAGACCCCGCTTGTTTGTGATTATCCAAATTCATAATAAATCCGTATCGTTTTCTTTTTTCTGGATTTAGTTTGTAGATTTCATCACTTGCTATCGCTCCGAGATACCATCCATATTTTTTCATTATGTCGTCTATTTCATTAGTCATTAGCCCCCTCCCTTCTCCTTGCTGATATTCATCAACTACATTTTCATCCAATGTTGAATTTTCATTTAAATTCAACATATCACTCATTTTCGTTTGTTGATGAACATCGTCTATGGGTTTTTCAATATTACTCTCCCCATCGATGTTTACAAACCGCTCGGTAGTCGCAGACGGGAGAGCGGATTTGTGAATATCATCTGGTGGCGGTGGTAGCGGTTGGAGCATCCCTTCATCAACATTTAAATCCGCTGAAACTTGTTTATCTACATTTGGGTCTATTGTCATTTTGTTAGTTAGAGTATTTACAAAATCATGTTTGTTCATTGTGTGTTTCCAATCTTTGCGGGCTAAGTATTTTTTATTTTCGCTATTGAAAATACCTTATCAATTAATTCATTTAATGTCTTCGCTCCACTACCTTTTTGTTCAGTAATACCCATATACTCTTCATATCTAGCATAATCCGCCACTTTTCTTTTTACGTTTTTCACCTCACTTCCAACATCAATATTAAACCTTTTAATCATGTTAATTATCCAATTTGAAGTGTCTTTGTAATTTAATTTTTTATGTCCATCACTATCTAGTCTCTTTTTTAAAGCCTGTGCTAACTCTTTTATGGTAATGGTTGGGTGATAAGTTTTTGAAAATCCAGAGATTAAAAATTGATTAATTTGTAAATTTTCAAGATGCTTACCCTTTTCTTCTGCTTTCTTTTTTTCCTTTTCAAGTTTTTCTTTATATTCTTCTGCTAACTTTTTCTGTTCTTCTAAAGATGACGCTGTGGCTATAGCCATCTGAATATCTTGACTGGCTTTTTGTAAGTCTTTGAGACTCATCTTTTTTATGAATTTATCTTTATATCCTGCTAATTTCAGTGTTTCAATATCTTTCTGCTTTTGCTTTTTTTCTTCCTCATTTTGCTCTTTTGTTTTCAATGGTGCTTCATCTCCTAAATTAGGTAAGTCTGGTGCTTGTGGTGGTGCTCCAAATGGTGGTGCTAATGGTGGTGCTTGTGGATTATCTCTATCTCCGACATGTCGGAGATTTACTGGTTGGAGATATGGTGCTTGTGGTTGTCCCTGTTGTTGTGGCATGATATATTGATACTGCTGTGGCGGTGGCATAATAGCCAATCTTTGGTTCCTTTGCTGTTCGTATTGTAAATCCTCTATGAGTTTTTGCTCCCTTCTTAGTTCTCTGTCTTTTTGTTCTTGTCGTTCCTTGATATCGGATAGTTCATTGCGGTGTATCCTTGCTAACTCATCCTGCCTTTCCTTCACATCTGCTACGTCTTTTCGTTCTAGCCTTTTCTTTTCTTCTTCTAAATCCTCCCTTTTCTTCTTTTCCTTTTCTTCCTCGTCATGTATTAACTCATATTTCTTTTGTAAGTTGCTTTGTATTTGGTTTCGGTTCTCATGTTCAAGACGATTGAAATCAGATTTGATTATTTTTTCTCTTGGTTTGCGACTAGCCCTTTGCGGCCTCGGCTTACCAATATATTTCATAAAAAGTTTAACGATTTGTAATGTGCTTAAATCATTTGTTTTCTTACCAAAATTAAGATAATATTTTTTACCCTTCTGGATAATATATGGCCTCCCGCTCTTATTTCTATAAACTCGTGGGGGTCTTACCTTAGCCTTTTTCACATTCTTAGTCTTAGCAGAACCCATTATATTATCAAAAAAATATTTCTAGAAACAAAAATATCTTCAACGGAACTTAGCCCGCTTGCGGGGCAGTTGATGAAACATGTTTTATCTGAACTTTACAGCACCTCCTCGTTGCTTACCATACCCAAGTTTTGCGGCAGTAGCACTAACACTACCCGCGTAAGGCACCCCAACACTACTCAATGCCCCCGCAGTTCTAGAGATTACCTTATTATCGCGAAGAAATTTATTAACAGCCAAGGCGGTTTTTCCGACCTTAGCCCAGTTAATCTTTCCTCCCTTTTGACCACATCCCTTCTTCTTTGATAATCTCGGACTTGTCCGAGATACTTTTTTTCCTCCCTTCTGTGGCATTGATGGATTGTATCCGATGTTATATCCTGATGGTTGTGAAATTATCACTGGTGATACTGGCATATACTATAATAAAAAATAATTATTTATGAAATTAATTTTAGTGTAAGCGATAAGCAAAGTTTTTTCTTAATTCATCATCTACACTTGAAACATAAAGAAAATTAAATCTCTCCTTTGTTGCTTCGTGATACTTTTGAAGAAAGTAATCAAAGTCAAAAGATAAGTCTAAGTGCTTATAAACGAGTTCCATTTTGTCCTGAGATTGGGCTGGAAAGATTAATAAATAATCTAACTGCTTTATGGCTTCTGGCCGTAGGTCGTTCAAATACTGACTAGACATAATCACCTTTGATTTATAGTGTCTGTTCTTTTTTAACAAATCGCTTACGGACTTGTCTCTTAATCCACTTCCTAAATCATCCAAAACAAAAACAACCTCTGGCGAAATATACTTGCTCGGTCTTTCTTTCGGTGCTTCATTTGTCTGTTTCTTTTCTTTTCCGAAATAAAGAAATTGTGGTTTCTCCATCGGTTCTTTATCATCCTGTTTTACTTCACCTTCGTGCTCTTCATCCTGCCTGTTCAGTTTGTCTAGTTCATAGTCTATCACATTCACCCCGTCTGATTTGAGAAAGGTATATACCGCCATCGGGTTGCCTCTGTTCTTAAAGTGCTTAACCATTGCTTTATAAATGTAGTCCTTGTGGATTGTTGAAGCGATAATAACAATACGGGTTTTTCTGTCTGTTGTCCGTTTCAGTATTTCAAAGAGTGCTGTCGTCTTACCACTCTTCTTACGGGCAAGTAGAAATATGTTGGCATACGGCTCATTGAATAATTTATAACCCTTGGCCTTTTTGTTTCCATCACCCTCTTGTTTTACGGGCTTCACCTTGACATTGTTTATTTTAAGCATCGTATATATTATTAAGCAAGAAATAGTTATGAATTTCTAAATTCATACATTGTTGCTACGCAACGAATTCCAAACACACAACAATTCTTCCAGCTAAATTTCCTGTGTCAATATTTCCGCTGTCGGTTTCAAGGACTTTAAATGTATATTGGCCGTCAGTCCATCCGACAACACCCAAATTATAACCGAGGTTTGAAATGTTTGCTGTAGTGCTGTCCGCAAATGTTCCAATAATTCCAATTCTATCCATGTAAAGAATTCTGGTTTTCGTCTCTGTCTGGTCGTTCATATAGTGGATAAACTTAACATTCATTTTGGTGGGTGTGAATGACATTTGAATATTTTTATTAAATGTTTTGCTTCCTCCAGCAAAATCATTGCTCAGAAAAATAATCTTTTGGTATTTATAGTCAGTCATGGTTATATTACTACTCATAAACTTTTTAATAATCAAAATATTTTCGCGGACTGCCTGCGACTTTTACTCACGGATAAGTGAAAAAAAGAATATAAGTTGTGTTTATTGTATTCAAAAAGGTATAGATACTAAATTTAAATGTATTTACAAACCGATGAGTGATTGGTGTGTTAGTTTTGATGAATCCATTCCTTTAATGTGTTCGGGTAGTGATGCTTCTTGGTATAAAATCCACTTATACGAATGCTCTGATATTTGAGAATTTCGCTTCTATCTGGCTAATCGCCAGATTTCTCGCTTATTCTCAAACATCGTCTTCCGTTTTATTTTTTTTACGATGTTTATCAATATCTCAAACAAGTTTGAGATTACGAGTATGAGCGAAGCGAATGAGAGTGAAGTTGATAAATATCATTTCTTTGAAGAAGGTGATGGAAGGCATATCCCAATCAAAAGTGTTAAAATACCGACATAAGTATTAGCAACCTCACAAGGTAAGTTCTTTTCAGATAGCCTTACGATGCAAAGGGTTATAATGGATATAATGATACCCATTTGAAATAAGTATTTAATAAGTCGGCTGTCGGTTGGTCTATTTTTCATACAACAGCACGACCAGTTATCTTCCAATTCGTGCTCTATTTTTTTCTCCTCAGTCTTCAACGAAATATCCAAAACGCGGTTCTTCAACTCTGGTGTTAGTTCTCCATCTGCCATATCAATGAGTGGAGGTGGAGGGTGTAATCTAGGTGGCATTGTTTTCTGCTAATTGTTTTTTTAAGTCGGCTATATCATTAGTTATATTATTTATTTTTTCCGATAATTGTTGAACCGCCTTAATTAATGGTGCGATAAACTCAGAATAACCTATACCATAACCGACATCACCACTATCAACACATTTAACATCTTCTGGCTTAACACTCACACCTTTCAATTCGTATTCCGCTCTTTGCTTTGGACAGGGAACCATAATTGTTTCTTTTATAAAACCGCCAAAATCTAGCATATCCATCTCTGTTAGTATTTCTTCTAATTCTTGTGCTATTAAGCCAGTCCTACATTTCTTTTTGTCATCAATCATACGATAGCAAACTGGATTTAGCTTATTAATAAAATCTAATCCTAAGCATTCCTTTATATCTTCTTTTTTTCTCTTGTCTGAATATTGAATTGGATTAGACAATACCCACAACTGACCATCACTCGCTCTTAATGACATTAAAGCAGTATTTGAATTATTCTCCCATATAAACCCACTCGTTGAAGAACCATTAACTCTAAATCTAATAGCATAAGAAGTTAATCCTCCGCCTCCTCCTGCTGGTGCTGTTCCTGTTCCACTTAATGTTTTATTTGTCCCAGACTGAGACATATAAATTCCCCAGTTTGGATCAGTAGCATCCCATACAAATATTCCGCGGCTACTACCCCCGTCTGTTTGTCCTTGAATTGCTATTTTTGCCCCATTAGTTGTTGCCGATGCCGTTGTTAGCACCCCAGAATATGTAATTCCCGCACTAGCCGTTATTAATCCTTTCGTCCATAAAGTCCCGTTTGCCCCATTCAACGACATTAACAATTGCTCTGCTGAATTCTCCCACACAAAACCCATTGTAGAATCATTAGCAACCCTAAACCGAAAACTATACGAAGCAAAATCATTTCCAGATACAGCCAAACCATTTGCCAAACTTCTAGTATTTAGAGCCCCACCAGATGCTGCATAAATCCCCCAACTTGTATTGGTTGTATCCCATAGAAATATACCTTTTGCGTTTGTTCCGTCTGTTGCTCCCTGAACTCCTATTTTCGCTCCACTGGTATTCGTTGCTGATGTTAGTGTTCCTGTATATGTAATCCCCGCATTTGCCGTTATCGCCTTTGAAGCAGTGATTGCTGTGTTGTTAATTCTAAATAATTCATTTGTTGCAGCATAGTAAAATACGTGGCTATCCGTTGAAGCATTAACATTATAAATCAATGTATTACTAGCAATACCAAATCCATAAAATCCAGTTGTTGAAGGTGTTCCACTATCATATAAAACCAGTTTATTATTAGCAACAGCACTTCTATCAATAATCACACTTTTACCCGCTCCTACTACTATATTGTCGGTTGTTGTTAATGTTGTTGTTGATATACCCGCGGTTGAAGTAATTGTTGTTCCAGTTATTGTTCCTCCATTTGTTATATTGTTTGAGTTCATATCTAAGGCTCCATAAAACCGCATACCGCCCGCATTGTTAAAACGGACAATGTCAGACGAAGCACTTTTATTATCCAAAAGTTTTGAAATATAAAGTCCCGCCCCTTTTACATCAGATGCTACATTCGTGAATATATAACCTCGTTGGTTCGTGGTTCCACTTGAAGCAGTATTTAGAGTAAATAAGAAATACTGATAATCTCCTGATGTCTGTGAAAAGAATATATCACCTCCATTTTGGTTTAATATCATCGCCCCATTATATGTTATATTTCCGCCATTAGTGATAGTTTGATTATTAAAATCGGCATTGTTCGTTAAAGTTAGATATTTTACCACGGTGCTCGCACCATTAAATGTTTTACTTCCTGTTATGGTTTGGTCTGTTGATAGTTTCACATTTTGTCCGTCCAATGTGTCCGCATATCCTTTTGTTGCTCCATCGGTCGCTAATGTCGGAGTTCCAAGGTTGGCTATTTTGCTACTATTACAATCTAGCCCCGAAGCATTTACCCAACCGACTATTGCTCCATCAATAATGAAACTTATTTTTTTCGCATTTATTTCAAAGTTATAATTTACGCCCGTGCCCATATCAAGGCATCCGATAGTTCCTATATTGGCTGTGGAGTTAAAAACCACGAATGTTCCTTTTGTTGTCGCATTCGTTGAATTTCCAGTTATTTCAAGGGCACTGCTAAATGTCTTTATTCCTGCTATGGTTTGGTTTCCTGTTAGTTTCACATTTTGCCCGTCTTTTGTATCAACATAACTTTTGTTTGCTCCGTCCGTTGTTGCTGTTGGTGTGGCCAAATTTGTAATTTTTCTATTGTTTAAAGATAGTGTCGTGCCCGTTGCTGTCGCGATTACATTATCCCCCGCATATAAATCAACATACGAACCCGTTATTTGTATCGGATAATAGCCCGCGGTTGCTATTTTTTGTGCCACAATCTCTCCTATATTTGTCGCTGTATCAAAGGCAATACCGATACCATCAAAAGCGGTTGGAGCAGTAGCACCCCGCACTTCTATTGTTGAAGTAAATTTTTTATTCCCTGCTATGGTTTGGTCTCCTGTTAGTTTTACGGCCGAAGTATCAAGAGTAGAAACATCAACACCATCAACAAGATTAACATTTGTTATACTTTGGCTTTTCATATCAATCCCCGCACTAGCATTTATTATGTTGCTGAATGTTTTGGTTCCTGCTATGGTTTGGTCTCCTGTTAGTTTAACGACAGAAGTATCAAGGGCAGAAACATCAATACCATCAACAAGATTAACATTTGTTATTGAAAATCCTCCCATATTTAAACTACCCGTCATAGCCGTTGTGCCGTCCTTGGCTAGTTTCGTATCGGTATATGCTTTTGTTGAAGCATCGCCGTCGTAGAATGGTGCGGGCAGTCCGCTAATTGCTGTCGTGCTGTTAAAATTTAAAACATTATTTGTCAATGTCATTCCGCCCCCTGTTGTTGGAGCAAAAAGTATGGACGAGCCTACAAAAGATAATGGATAGCCCGTTGCTCCACCTGCCTCCGACGAATAGATAGAGCCTATATTATTGTTGTAATTAAAGAATAATTTGCCTGTGTTTAATGGATTTGAGTCTTTTACCCCCACATAAGTAGTAAATGTTTTATTCCCTGTTATGGTTTGGTCGCCTGTTAGTTTAACGACTGCTGTGTCAAGAGCCGAAACATCAACACCATCAACATTACCGACATTTACTATATTAAAACTTCCCATATTCAAATCTCCAAACATCATAGTGAGGCCATCCAATCTAAGAAAAGGTGAGTTTGTATTTCTCCATTGACCCGTGCTATAAATGAGTAATTGGTTATTGGAGGGTGTGCCTGTTATGACTACATCATTTAAAGCATCTATTGACTTGTTTGAAAATCTTGTGTCAAATCTACCATCAGTATAGTATAAATTAGTGCCTTCTTTTATGTCGTCTGTGGTCTTAGTTGATAAACGACTATCAAATCTAGAATTAGTAAAATATAAATTTACGGGGTCTGTGTCTTCTGGTATGCGGTCTGTATATAAACCCACTATATTTGTGTTGGTAAGGTCTAAATTTTTAATATCCAAAGCATCACAAGTCAATTCCTGTAAGCCTAAGAGTGATTTATATTGCGACATATTATATTAATAAATATTTAATTTGTAAATACTAAAAATATATTAATCTTAGTATAGTATCTCAAATATATTTGAGATTAATTTTTAGAATAAGCGAAAAATCTTGTGAATAACAAGATAGAAGCGCAATTCTAAAAATGCCGTCCGCAGAAGCAAGTCGTAAGAATTGGGGTAGTGCTGTGGAAGGAATAAAAGCGAAAGCGAAACAGCGAAAGATGGAGCATGCTAAAAATGTATTAGCACAATACCGAAATGCTGTAAAGCAAGAAGACGAAGATATGGAGGAACGAATAAAACAAATTGAAGAAAAGAACTTGGCTAAGGATATTATTACTGAACGAGATAATGATGATAGTGAGGAGAAGAGTGAGAGTGAGGACGAGGTTGATTTCACTGATATAATTGCCGAAAAGATGGCGAAAATGAAAATCAAAAGAGCGAAGGCGGAGACTAAGAGAGCGAAGAAAAAGAAACCCGAGCCCCAGCCTGATGAAAGTGAAGAAAGTGAAAGCGAGAGTAGTGAAGAAGAAACACCAAAACAAAAGAAAGGTAAGGGTAAAAAATCAAGTAGTGTAAGTGTAAAGGTATATAATCAATCTTCAGGTGCTAAGAAAGAAAAAAGTGATGAAATAGATAGAGTGTTTTTAAAATTTTAAAAGATAATTGTAAATCCACACTACCGCTATCGCTCCCGTGTGTTTTACAAACATCGAACACCGATTTATTTTAAACCTTAAAGAAAAAACGATGTTTTAGAATAAGCGAGAGTGAAACGAAAGCGCCATTCTAAAATATCATGGACTATAAACATACAATTATTAATACACAGAATGCGGATAGTCAACTTGAGGACACACCAACGGGAGAAACAAAAAAGACAAAAGAAGAAGAAGCCCTTGAAATTCACCACCAGAAAAAGAACCCAAAAATATGGAACACGATATGGGTTGATAAACCATTAGACCAAGTTTTCTTAGACTTAGCGGATATGAGTAAGATAAAAGATAAGAAAGGCAATAAGGGTTATGCTTGGATGCTTGTTTGGATTGATTGTCATTCAAGATTTTTAATAATCATACCATTAAAAAATAAAACAGCGAAAGAAGTATATTATGCTTTAAAGTCTATACCTTATAAACCGAAGTCAATTACTACCGACAGCGGAGGAGAATATAAAGGTGCTACTCGTGATTATTTTATTGAAAATGGAATTAAACACGATGTCGTTGAAGTTGGCGACCATAGAGCGCTTGCGGTTGTTGATAGAGTGATAAGAAGTATTAGAAGGTGGTTGGATTTATTATTTGAAACTAATAGAAATTTTGACTGGGTAAGTTATATTCAAGACTTAGTAAATGCGTACAATCATAAAGTTCATAGAGGAATTCAAGCCAAACCTGTGGATGTCTTTGCTAGAAGAGATAAAAATAAACAGAAAATAACACGTGATAATTTAATAGATGAATTCAATGTAGGCGATAGTGTCCGTAAGGAAAACAAGAGGAATGTTTTTTCAAAAGGCGGTAAGACATTCTCTAAAATTATTTATAAAGTCAAAGGTAGGAAAGGGTTTAAAATCATACTAAATAACGATGAGTTGGTAAGCCCACGTGATTTATTGAAAACTGATTTTGATAAACCCGTTGATGAAGAAAAAGATATGAAAGAGCAGACCAAAGAAGTTATTAAAGAAAAAAAGACGAAGGAATTATTGAAAAGAGAAGATATTCAACCAGAGAATATCCGGACTTCAAAGAGAGAAAAAAAGGCTAAGGTAATATTAGATTTGTAAGTTAAGTTGAAATATAAGTCAATATATTGACTTTAACTTAGGCAAAAAAAATAAAAGGTTCGAGTCATAATAGAAAAAACACCCTTCGGAATTGAACCCGCAACCTAAAATCTCAATTACTACGCCGAACCCATTAGTCTTTTCTACCACTGAACCTATCAGTGATACAGGAAAAATGGTATTTGAAGTATTGACGCCAATCTCAAATACATTTGAGATATTCTAGAAATTCTATTTCCGTGAATATCACCATGCGACACCGCGACACGGCGGTGTCGCAGTATTGCAGTGTCGCAACCCCTGCGACAGAATTTCGCTTTTTTGTCGCAGTGTCGCAAAAAAAAAAATGGACTTAATTCCGAACAGAACCAAAACTAAATCCGATTGGTTGGAGGAATACGAAATTCGTAGAACCTCTAAGGACAGGCTAAATAAGGATAAAATAAATTGCGAAGAACGAATTTCTAAAGCAGATAAAGACATTTCTCGTCTCGTTGAAAAGAAACAGCCCGACATAGTAAAACTAGATGCTATCAATGAGATGTTAAAACGAATGACTATTGAAAATAATGAAGTAGAGGAAGACCGAATTGTTCGCTTGAGAAAAAAGAAATTGGAAAAAAAATAAACAAAGAACGTGATAATTTCTATAAGTGGAAAAATGACAATCGTGGCCAACTTTCCGCTATTGTTATGAATAAAATTCTCGTTGGTATTGAAAAAGAACATTTATCGTTTAATTCTTCGTTTAATAAATACTCCAGTGATGGTATTAACGAATACGTAAATGATAGTATTAATGTTAGCATTAAACGAGAACATAACAGAAACATGCACAGAGTCTACAGAACCGAGAGTGCGGATAGCAACTCGGAATAAAAAGACTTTAGTGTAAAATGTTGATCTAAAATATGGTGATTTTGCTTAGAAATCAACATTATCAACATACATGGTTTTTTTCAAAACCAGGGGTTCAAACCCCACCCTTATTCAAAGAAATTTCTATCACACATGCTTTTTGGTGTGTGTGATAGAATATGGGAGAGCCTGAAGAATTAGCTGATGGAGTTGGTGAATTGAACCTCAATCCTGCTCCTGCTCCTGCGGGTAAGTCCTCAATCTATCATTTCTATTTAATAATAATTAAATGTTGTTGCAGGTTTTTGGAAGCCTTGGGGCGAAGTTGAAGAAAAAGAGCCAGCAGAGATGAAAAACCCACGCTTAGTGAGGGTTCCCCGTGCTTTCGCTCGGCTTGGAAGAGCAGACAAAACTGCTCTTCATGCTAGCCGAAATTTTTTCCTTCGCCGTCCCAATGAGAGAAATGAGGAGTTTTCTTTTGCTTGGATTGAACGAGATTCAACCATGATAGCCCCAAAAAAGAAAAATTTCTTTCTGGCTTCTGTTGGAAAAGAAGTGGAAGAAATTCTCGTCTTCCCTTCTATTTCTGCTTTGCGTAAAAAAATTAACAAAGATGAAAGCATAATCAATTGGATGGTGTCTCTTGAGACTTTGTAAAATAGCCTTTGGTTATTAAAATAGGGTTTTCTCTAGGCGCTCGCGGTTGTGCTCTTTGGGGTGTTTTGTGCTCAATCTATAATCTTGATTATAGATATTATTGATTTTCGTTTTTATTTAAAAACCTAAAAAAAAAATTCTAAACTTTTCTTGTTTTTATTTAAAAGCAAATAAAGAGGAAGAGAGATTTCTTTATTCTGTTTGCTTGTATTGATTTGAAAATTTTGATTTTGTTATTTTGCTGTTTTGTGCTCTTGTATTGAAAGTTCGCCAAATCAATAGGAAGGCTTATTTCGTTATCTACAACCCGTAGGATGCAACGAAAAGTCGTTGCCGTACTACGGGTTATCAACTACTCGCCCTTTGTTTATCAATGTTGTAATTTTCAATTATTTCTTCATGAATTAAAACACACTTAAAATTTTGAAGTTCTTTATTGTTCATATGATTGTATAACTTTCTATTAATTCCTTTCTTGCAGAGTAATTTATGATGACTGAACCTGCTTGATAATCTTTTTCGAGTTGTGCTTCCAATGTAATATTCCTTGTCGGTTTGGTCTTCAGTATTAAAGATTTTGTAAATTTTCAAGGTTGTCATTTCTCTATATATAATACAAATATATCATTTCTTTAAAATAATTAATTTTTTAACGATGTTTGAAAACGACAAGCGTAGCGGTCGGCTTTCAAATATCAATAGATAGTAGCAGTTTTTCTTTCTTTTGTTTGTCTATATTAGTTATAAATAGGTAGCCTTAAAACTAAATAACGGCTCTTCGTGGAAAAACACTTCTCACACCAGACACCTAGGCGTTACCGCTAAAATTGCACCTAGGTTCTCAACTTTTTGTAAAGTACTGAGAGAAATTCGTAATAAGAGAGATTTTAATTAAATTGATGTTTTGAACTTAGAGAGAATAGGTAGAGGAAATTACGAATAACGGCTCTTAGTGTGGTTTCTCTAGAGAAACTGCACTGAACCACTGTCGGGAAGTGGCCCTATACTACTTGTCATTATTCAAATATCTAAGTAAAAGTAAAGTATAAACCCTCTCGTCTATTGGGTTATGGGCCTTGGCAGCGCTTAACTCTGGAGCACTGCAAGCAAAGAAAGAGGAGATCATCGCCGACCGGGAGCGCGACTGTCGTCAAGAGGGTTGGTGTCATTCCAGTAATTGACACAATAAAGGGAAGCTTTCATGCTGAGACCCTTTGGCTCAGTTTTTGAACGCATTGTACCTACCTGTCCCCCGTTTTGGATAGGTGACCTGCGTTGGGGGGAAAGAGGACAGCACTCCAGTGGGACTGCTACAACTTGACTGCTACAACAAAGGAAAACAGACAGTAAGACCTCAGAGTCATGAGCTTTAGTACTCTTAGAGGCACAACCAAAAACAAAGAAAAGGAAGTCACCGCAAAAGGACAGTATGACGGGAGAACCCCTTTCAACGTGAGATAGTTTTGGCCTTGGGAGCAAAAGGACTTAAGGGGGCACTCAAGACCCCAGAAGAACACATTAGGATAGTGCATGAGAGTAATGTAAGTGCTTTGCACAGCAAGTGGAAAACAGTCCCCAATTACATGTGGAGGTGGGGAGAAGAGCAGGGAAACAGCAAGCAAGAGGGAGAGGAAAGATAGGGTTGAGAGAGGAGGAAGAGGAAGCTGAGTTAGACTCAGAGTCAGAGACAGACAAGGAAAACCTTACATCTTATTTTACTGAGACAGAAAGGCAGCCTACTTTAGGGGGAGATAGTGGTAAGATTGAGCAAAAGGGAGGAGAAGATCAGGTGGAGGAGAGGGGGGGAGTGAGTAGTCAGCTTTCACCTACTTATTCCACACCAACAACGACAACAATCAAGACGAAGAGCAAGGAGCAAGTAGAGGAAAAAGAGAAGGAAGATAGAATGATAGTAGCATATGAGGAGAGTTTGGAGCATGAGATGAAAAGACAGAGAGAGGAAGCTTTTTCGTTTGTGTTTGATGAGCTAGTAGGTAAAGCAAAGAGGAGTGTGGCAGATTTGGTGAGAGACACCTCACCAGACTTTGGTCAGAACTTGCACATTGTGTGGGCAAGACTAACCAAAAGGTTTGGTAAGGTGAGTGAGGAAGATGTGCAAGACAAAATAAATGCGATGAATGCATGGACATTTGATGAGGGGTATGATTATGCTCCGCAGTTTGATGCGTTTGTTGCGTTAGATGAAGAGCTAAAGGCAGTAGGCCATAAAACACCCCACAGAACAATAGAAACAATAATCACTAATGCATTACAAAACCCTGAGTATGCATCAGAGGGGGTGAGAAAGGATTGGGGAGGATGGATGAGCACGCTGAAGATGAATAAGAAGCAGCATGTATGGTCTTTTGAGGAATGGTGGGAGGAGTTGGAAGAAAGAGCATTGGAGATAGATAGGAACAAAGAGAGAGAGAGAGAGAAGAAGATGAAGAAAGAAAAAGCACACGCAGGGAAAGATGCCAACAAAAGAGAGGAAGGGCAGAGAGGTGTGTGTTTTGGGTTTCAAAGAGAGAGTGGATGCAAGTGGGGGTATGAGTGTCGTTTTGCTCATACAGAGGGGTCAGTCACTATGCGTAGTGTGCCTGGGGTGTGCTACCTGTTTGAACAGTCAGGCAGCTGTGATAGATCTAACTGTAGGTTTAAACACACCACCACTAATAAGAAAGGGGGAGGGAAAGGAACAGGAACGAGAAAGAAGACGTGGAAGAAAGGAGAGAAATGTTTCAACTGTGACATGGAGGGGCATGTGTTCTCCGCATGTAAGAGGGAGTGCAGGATGTGTGGGGGTGAGCATAGACTGCATGAATGTGAAGAGATGAAGGCGAGAGAAGAGCCAGGTGAGAAAGAAGAACCGAGAGAGAAAGAAAAGAGAGGAAAAGTGGAACATGGAAAGTTTGGTAGGGGGAGTAAGTCAGACACTTCTGATACAGATAGGGGGAGTGAGTCAGACACAGATGAGGAAGGTGAGAAGGTGAAAGCATTAAAAAGGATGACGAGATTTTTGACAGGGCGAGACAGAGCAGGTATGGTAAAGGAGAAGGCACACATGGGCAAAGTGATGGTAGTGCAAGAAAGAGAAGTCTATTGCAAATGTGAGGGGCGAGTGTCAGGTGAGCAGCAATGTTTTGTGTGCACTGATGACATGGAGAGTGAGAATGTGTTGTTGCGAGAGGCAGCCTGTGGTCTGTTGAGAGAGCGATTTTGCGGCTGCATACAGATCAGGAAAGAGAGAGTGAGAGGGAAGGCTTAGCCCCAGTGATGGGGGAGCAAAACATAATTAACCCACCTAAGCCGTTAGTTGAGAAGGAAAAGAAAGAGAAGGAGAAGCGCTCAAAGCGCAGAAGCAGGAAAAGAAGGGGAAAGGAAAGGCTGAGTCCAGTCAGAAGAGCCCAAGGAAAGGGCAAGGTTATTTTATGGAGTCGGGGAACCAAGTTGACTCTAACGACGACGACTAACGCGACGGGCGTGTGGGAGGCAGCGAAAGCGACAGCGGCGCAGATGCGGACCCGGAGCGGCGATTCCAGCTGGTGGAGCATGCGGTGCGCAAGTGGTTCCACGACCCGGGCGGCGGACTACAGCGTCGGCGAGATGGCGGATGGGAGCAGGGAAGTTAAGGGACCCGGCGGCTTCATGGAAGCAAGAGAATGGGGGAGCGCGCGGTGGGCGGCGCAACAACTGGACTTTTGACTACTGCGTCAGCATAATTTAAGTTGGTTAGAGGGATACGAAGTTAGTATTGCGTTACATATACAGTTGTTAATACGACTCCGGTATACACTTAGAGTGATATAGGTAAAAATAGGTAATTGTCATTGGGGTGGGCCGGTATGACCGTAAATACTATTATTAATTAATAAATCATAGTATCCATTGCTCCTATTTAGGAATAACTGCCTCATGTACCTTATGCTACTAACCTTGCATATATGATGGTAAATACTAGTGTGTAGCCTTATTCAGAAATAACGGTGAATTTAATGCTTTGGCGGTCACCGGGTCTGGGGCCAAGTTGTGGTGTTTAGTGACGTGTCATTATTTAAATATCTAAGTAAACTTAGTAAAATACAAACCCTCTCGTCTATTGCCGAGTGCCGGTTGCAGTTTGGAAAAGTCGCGAGTGTTTTCTTTCGACGACTCAGACAGCTTTAATAAAAAAATGCGCTAACAGAACTTTCAACACGCCACGTATATAACTTGACTGGCCGGATCGTAAGTAATAGCTCTACCGACACCGTTACTCGAGTCTGATACTGCAGGTCCTTAACTAATAATTAAGATTATAGTTCCAACAACCAGGAATAAAATCGCAGTGATCAGGTCCAATCCGGACAAACTATACTGGAAAAAGGGTACTTTTTACCAGCTATCCGGGGAGTGATGCCTCAGTACATTTGGTACTTGAACTTCCAGGAGTCTTATCAAGTTGTGTCTGGGTTGACACAGGGGTATATGAAAGTAGCTCATATTTACCTATCTGCGCCTAGTTGTTACGTTTTCAACTGCTGTTAACATATTCCGTTTACTTTTTCCGTTGACTTTTCAAGTTTTCCTGTGAAATTGTACTTTTTCTCGATCCAGTCAGGACAAAGTTGCATTTACGAAATAAAGCCAAGTTGCAATTCAACTGCTCTGAGCAACTTGTTTTCTCAGACTGACTTGAAATATTCTGAACTGCTACATAACGCTTACCAACTCGAAATCTTCTCGTTAGTTCGCAGAATTTGCATTGCTTCGCAAGCGACAAACAGTCTGTCAAGCAAGTGTACTGAATAAACTGGAATCCAGAGTCTTTTAGCAAAATTCTCTGACCTCGGAAATATTTTGAGGTAAAGTGACAGCCATATGTGTATTCAAGTGAATGCCGGTTGGTTATTTCCTCGCAGTGGGTTAGTCAAGACTTACAGATCACTGTTCTAGACTTCAAGAAAGCGTGGAGATTTTCAACAAGGATGCGAACGGGGTGCAGCCTTTGGATTGATTATCAGCAAGGCATGAAGGAATCACCAATTCTCATCAAATTTGTACGAATCATTCATTTTTGCTATAGTTACTAAAAATACTGAGGCCGTTAAAGTTGTAAACTCCTTTCGCCACCAAAGTTCAACGCAAACATCGACAAAACGATATGGCATTATCTCATACTATTGTAAGTCTGATTTAGAATTTGGTCGTGAAATGGAACAAACTTGAACTTCCTCGGTAGTAGCAATTTGGTATAAGTCCACTGAACTTGTGCTTACCAGTACATTGCCACTTCCTTTCTTCTTTTACGAACTCCATTATACATGCTGAGACACCATTGGTACGAGGTTGAAAACTTGCCTTGACTGCTGCAGTCTGCTATCGGAATCATGCCGCTACTTGCGCAGCTTGGCCAGGATGGCTGGCACGTCCTGCACACACCGCACCAGACGCTATTCATTTACCGCGTACGTGTTTTTGTGTTGATCGTGTTCGTGTGTAACCTTGGATTCGATCAACTGCACACCAGCTTTGGTCAATCGTGCGCGCATCTCCTGTCATGAATATAGCTGCAGATGTGATTCAAATCACAGGTTACCAAATACATACTGAAAGGGCAAGGAATCAAAATTGTCTTGCATAACGAGTTGGTCGACGATGAGAGAAGTTGGGGGAGATGCATCTGGGCAAGGCGGCTGGGATTGTGTGTTGGGTTGGTGCGGGGACCTTGGTTGAGTCAGGGGCGACGCCACGCACGGCATCCTCCACTAAGTACACATTGAAACCCTGCCACGCCATACACCAACCACCACAGCACGTAATGCATGCCTGCTTCAGACATACCACAAGGCATTTCCAACACGAAACAATACATGTGCACACATACATGCACGTTTATCTGTCCTCCTGCCCACATCCCTATCTATATGCACCTACTGATCTTTCTGTCTACATCTGCCTAGTTATCTCAATCTATCTACCTAAATCCTACCTATATACCCCCCCCCCTTCTCTCTCTCTCTGTTCACTCTCGGGGATGTTTGCACCTCGCTGACTGCATCGAGGGCGGAAAAGCCTACACAGTAATCGTACGCCACGCCTGTACCTGCATGCCGACACAGCCCACACCCATGCCCACCCGCCCAGCCGACGCACTCCCAAGAACCAAGCAAATGCAAATGTAAATGTACATATATACGTAAATATAAATGTAAATGTAAACATAAATGTACATGTAAATGTAAATATAAACCTAAACGTAAACGTAAATTAAAATGTAAATGTAAACGTAAACGTAAATGTAAATGTAAATGTAAATGTAAATGAAAATGTAATATAAATCAAAATACCATATGCATATACTTCCTGCTACATTACATTCAAGTAGGATATGCATGTAGAAATAGAACTTAGAAAATGACACGAATGGAGTAGCACGACGTTTAGGTACGTGTAGAGGCACTTATGTATAAGTTGGGACTTACAGAACACATGTGTGATCTTGTTTTTCTTGAGGATGTTGGAGAGGTCGCTTTTGGTCTTTTTATCGTTATCGAAGAAGCCCGAGTAGCTGTCCACGTGTTGCTTCAAGCCCTGTTGCACACGAAAACGGTTCATGGTGGCCTGGATGGTGGCGCGTGCTGCGCGGGTGGCAGCGCCCGTGGAACATGCAGCTTGTTGTGGGGTGGCGTGCGTCAAGGCGGCAGTGGTAAGTGGGTACGTGAGTGAGATAGATAGATAGATAGATAGATAGATAGATAGATAGATAGACAGACAGACAGACAGACAGACAGAGACAGACAGACAGACAGAGACAGAGAGACAGAGAGACAGAGAGACAGACAGGACCAGGGCCACGACCAGGACCAGGACCAGGACCAGGACCACGACACCACGACCGGGACCGGCACCACGACCGGGACCAGGACCACCACCGGGACCAGGACCACCACCGGACGCGACACGACACGACGCGACACGACGCACGACACGACAGGACACAGGACAGGACACGACACAGGACACGACACAGGACACGACACAGGACACGACACAGGACACGACACAGGATACGACACAGGACACGACACAGGACACGACACAGGACACGACACAGGACACGACACAGGACACGACAGGACACGACACGACACGACACGAGACGAGACGGACGAGACGAGACGAGACGAGACGAGACGAGACGAGATCAGATCAGATCAGATCAGATCAGTCAGATCAGATCAGATCAGATCAGATCAGATAGATAGATAGATAGACAGCTAGATAGCTAGATAGCTAGATAGCTAGCTAGATAGATAGATAGATAGATAGATAGATAGATAGATAGATAGGTAGATAGGTAGATAGTTAGGTAGATAAATAGATAAATAGATAGATAGATAGATAGATAGATAGATAGATAGATAGATAGAAAGATAGAAAGATAGTTATGCTGGAGGTGCTGTGCCTTGCGCACGACGCTGTCGGTCTTTTCGTGCACCAGGTCCTTGTGAAACTCCGCGCCCGCAGAGCCCTAAGACGAGGCACCACACACACTGTACTCGACAGAAATTCCAAGCTTGCTCCTCGTCTAAGTAGCCATATTTATCTTGTTTCGACAGATGAATGAATTAGCGTGAGTACAGCGAAATAGAAATGAACACATGTCTACAAAGTCTTCACACAATTTGAAACGATACCATGGCGATGTCTTTTATACAAAGCCGGGTGCAGGGAGCAGTATGTTATGTCATGTTATGTCATGTTATGGCATGTCATGTTATGTCATGTCATGTCATGTAATGTAATGTAATGTAATGTAATGTTATATGACTTTCTGTCATGTTATGTCATATTACGTTATGTTATGTTATGTTATGTGATATATGTGCGAGGGTGCGCGACCTGTACGCAGTGGTCGGGCCACATCATCTGCTCCTCGCCGCTGGGCAGCTTGTGCGGCGCGAACAGCTTGGAGCCTAACACAGCACAGCGCAACAGGCTCCTTGCGCTCCCAGCAGCAGGCCACCTCACCCCACACACCACACACACCCCACCCCCCTCCCCCCACACGTTTCAAGAAATATTGAGGTACACTATTTTCGAAATGAAAGCTGTTGGGAGGCGTGTTGTACAACATCAACAGGGCGCATTATACCAGAGTTGTTGGAGTGGAAGGAGACGTGATTCGGCAAGTGCCAGTCCTGTTGCA
>WBZZ01004584.1:62500-76414 GCA_019918135.1 Paulinella micropora
TATCTTGCCTATCTTACCTACCACCTACCTACCATCTACCTACCTATCTATCTATCTAATCTATCTAATCTATCCCATCTATCCAATCTATCCAATCTATCCATCCTATCTATCCTATCTATCCTATCATCTATCCATCTATCCATCTATCCATCTATCAATCTATCTATCTATCTGTCTATCTATCTATCTATCTATCTATATCTATCCATCTATCTATCTATCTATCTACTATCTATCTATCTATCTATCTATCTATCTATCTATCTATCTATCTATCTATCTATCTATCTATCTATCTATCTATGTCTATCTAGCTATCTATCTTCTGTCTAGAGACCGAGTCGGGTGGTAACTTGAAGCGATTGCAAATTGCGTCGATTATGTCCTAGGTCGACGGAACAGAAAAGTCTTACTTAAGAATGCAGAAATAAAAGAAACAAACGTGCGAACACACGTCAAACAACACACAAATGTCACTAAATGTACGCGGCACAGAAAAATAACGCCACAGCCGATTAAGATGTTTCAAGTACGAAACCCTTCGCTTATGGTCCTCCTTTGTACCTTAGACTCAGCTGGTTGCCTGATCTTGAGCCTGAGAGTTTCGCCTTGATAGCTTATTTCCGCAATTCTGTGATACTTCGGACCAACCCTGCTCATAGCAAAGCGCCTAGAGAAACACAAACAAGATCCCACGTCATTGCCGTCGGGCAAATAGAATGTCATAAGGGATGGAGGTGACAGACTCTCTCAAATCTCCTTCCTCAGGCGTGGGCCTTCAGTAAGAAAGAGACTTGTCCACAAGAAACTGAAAAAAAGAAGAAAAACAATCGACCGTATCACTTAAGGGGCAACCAGTTCCACCAGGGCGACCGGCCGGTTCAGTGAAAATTTGCACGGACATAACGGAATATTTATCTTGGGGTTGCAATTGGGGCGAATGCAGAAAAAATTTCAGGTTGGATAGGGACATAACTTGAGATCTCATAACACAGACGGTGGTAAGAGTAACTCAACTGTACCACTGCTTTGTCAGACAGCACAAATTAATTTTGAAAAGTTTGACAGTAAAAGTTCATTAGTTCTGAGCAAAAGTTGCACGGATCCGGAACTAGCTATATCTAGTATATAGACAACGGATCCCGGAAATATGGAGAGTGCAATTGAGTGTCATGCTACATTCGGAACCAGTGAGTAGAAACAGCTCCACTCATGCGTACAAGCTAGCACGAGCCATTATATAAGATCAGCACCATCATCTCCGGGATCCACAACCTCACATGCTCTTTAATCAGGTTATTGTCTCAGACAGTCATATCACAGACTGCAAGAGCACAAAGACCAAATGTTACAACCCATAATTCGTTATCACTGTTCTCTCACGACAAGAGAATCAAGCCTTCATCATCGGAGGAAGTGGCTGAGCAGACAGGAGACACCACTCTTGCAACGATTATGCTCACGTTCGTTATGAGGCCGCAGGGAAGTATCCTTTCGCAACCCAAACAGGAAGTACTTATACCTGATTCTGAAAAAGTACATTCCATCGGGATGCAAGGGGTGCAACTGGAACCACCGACTACACACACCCCTCATAGGTGCAAAGGGAAAAGAGGAAATAATTGTGATATCACCCCACATGCTTCGTGAAAAACGATAGCATAGGGACATCTCAGGACAGACCATCAAGCATTGTCGAGTTGCATTTCCCTGTGGTGCTCCCCACTCAGCAGATCTTACTCCCTCCGGGGAGAGGAAGGTGAGCGGGAGCACTCCTAAGTCAGCAGGTTGAGCAGGATGATAGAGAAGTGTCCACCAATGGTAGTTTTCTGTCCGCACCAGCAAGGGCAGCTGATCTATCACCCCAAGGCACTGCAACTGATACTGACGTTGAAATATGCATAGCTACATGCTTGTCCTGCAAGCATTCAGTGCCAGAAGAAGAAATTCATCAGATTGTGCGAAGGTGCTTGCATCCGATGAGACATGCAATATATGTAGCACAGACTACTCGCGGAACCGTCCACACTTACAGGAACGATGTGTGATCCTTGCATTGCCAATCAACTAGCATGTACGAATGTGAACGTAGCTAGTGAGAGTTAGGAGAACAAGTCGACGCTCTACAAGGTGACATGTGAAAGCAAAGAAAACAAGCTGAGCGACCTCAACTCCGAATACACTACTGATAGTGAAGAGATGTTTGTGTACTCAATATGGATTCTCCAGACTGCTAGTCCGATATGGACAGTGCGGACATAGCGAAACTACATGTGAAAACTGTGCTCTTAACAGATTTAACATGACTGATCCAATTGTGAAAATTGCTAAGCAGACGTTCGCTTCCTAGGAGTTGGAGCAATAGAAACGATCGCGCCTGCTGCCACTTGCACTGTATGTGCAAGACTCAACACATTCTACCCAAAGATCCTACATTGCAAGCACGATGGATATTGCGAATGTTGTATAAACAGTTTGCTTGCAGCAAAGTAGTGCTGCATGGTATGTGGGATTCCTAGCAACTGGTACGAATGCAAGGAACAATTCGTCATGGTTCCCCCGACGCAAACAGCAACACACCCCAATGGTAACGCAATTACCAAGTCACCTGAATCAATCATCTCTGCTACAAGTACTGATGGAGGAGAGCGAAGATGAACATGCTGGCAGAGCAACCATACATGAGGGGAAGTTTAACGAACTAAATGGCGCAAGAGGAGGACGCAGAACCACGCGAGCTCAAACAGTGCATCCACTTGTCGAAATCAACAATGAAAGCGTCCATATGAATTGCGGCGCTTGCTGGGATGAACATGCACCCAGGCCTGCTGCCAGGGGAAGAAGCAGAGCGGCAGGAAAAGAAATGAAACGAGCAGAAGGAAGCAGACGTGCCGACAGCAAGCTAATAGGCGAGCGTCACGAAAATTACACTCGACAACACACAACCAGATCTTTACCAACGTACTTACATTCTCCTACCTCACAATCAGCGTCTTCAGACGATGACGAACCAGGAGATGAAAAAGGGGAGAGGAGCATCCGCAGTCAACACCCAATGCAGTTCTGCGGTTGCAGATTCGTGCTAGCGAAGGAACGAAGATGAGCAGAAGAAATAGCAGCGGCAGTCGGCTCATCTGAACAACTTCCACCAACCACCGCCCAAGACTGACGAAAAGATCAATGGGGTGTCATTTCGAACTGCCTGATTATACTGATGTTGTATCTGCACAAATTACATACAGCATCACAAATGATACACCCACCGCTACCGGGGACGAACATACGAAAATGCGCTACAAATGCTAGTGTAGGCATCACCCCCCGGATAGCCGATAAAAATACCTTTTCCTGGTGACAGGTGCACCAGCTTGTTTTTCAGTATTATTTGTCCGGATTGGACCTGATGCCATTTTATTCCTGGTCTGTTGCCGTTTTCCTTTTGGCTTCACTGAGCTAATATAACGAGACATCATTCTCATTCTTGAGGAATGTGTTTGGTTGTATTACCGACTTTTTACGAGCTATCGTTGGGGGCAATACATTTGGAGTCCACATCACTAGGGTGATTTCTTTCTGCTTTGCCACACAGGCAACAGAGTGAATTTTCACTGACCTGTCTCACACGGGGACGTCAGACGAAAACAAATACTCCAACACAGCTCCCTCATAACTCTTTCACAAAACAAATAATTTGATTGGTCTCAAGCAGGTGTCTCGTACCCTCTAGCCCAATCCATATCTGTGTGCTCACAAGGAGACATCAGATACAAACTCTCTGTCGTTCTTGCTGTTCTCACACAGAAACCAAGAAGAAGGAGGTGGACAGAAGAGTGAAGGAACACACACAAAACACAAACAAGCATAGGGACAGGAGCACAACACTCTACCCTTCTAGTTTGTGCATTTATCTGCATTATCTCACACATACGTCAGAGTATTTTTGCAAATCTCTGATCGTTTTCTAAAGGTAGGTCTGAGAACCTATCCGACCGACTGTCGACTTCTCAAGGAGAGCTTTTCTAGCTTCTCTATTACTATCTGTGTGTAGGTCCAAGTGCCTCATACTAGATACAATATAGAAAAGAAGGAGGAGAAAGTAATCTGAGTAAGGAGAACAAGAAATCTGAGAAAGTCTCAAAGACTATTTTTCTCAAACAAAAACAAACATACAAACAGTGTTTCATAGAGGACAGGGAATCTTATCCTACCCTCTCTATTAGTTTCTCTCTTCACTAGTCAATCGACTGAAGGAGGAACAGAACACAAACGAACAAAAACCAAACATAGGAGCTGACACTGTCCTCCTGTTGATCACTACTACGACATCATGTCGACAGAGACCGCCGAAGTGAGTGAATTCTCGGAGGCAGAACAAAGAAGAGAAGAAGAAGAAGCAGGAGGAGGAGGAGGAAGAGGATTGAATGAAGGAGGAGGAGGAGGATTGAATGAAGGAGGAGGAGATGAAGGAGTAGGAGGAGGAGTAGAAGAGGGCTGGGATGATGAAGGAAGATATGGAGGAGACGAAGATGAAGGAGGATTTGAACAAGAAGAGACGGGAGGAGGAGGAGCATATGGTAATCCCTTACCACCTGCCTACACGGGAGGAGGAGGACGAAAAATGATAGACTTGATTCATAGTGATGGAGAGGAGATCACAGTGGAGGAATAACAGTGGGTGCAAGACCACTATGACCTCACTAAAAAAGAGTTTGATAACAAGATGGGGGTAGAGAAGGATACCTATGTGGATCCCTCAGGATCAAAGAAGAGAGAAAAGTCGTGCTAAAAAGGATGTCTATATCCTATTATCAAACACAGCACAGCTCCTCTGCAAACTGGTCTCTGATCCAGAAGAGAGAAAGAAGATACAGCATATCAAGTTTGGGGACACACACACCCACCTTGAATTACTCGATGCTATCTTTGGGGTGTACACTCAAACCCTGATTTGGGAACGTACATACGGCCCACGATGTGAGGGTTACCTCCAGTACACAAACCCAAGAGCAACGGCCAGATTCCTCGCGACTGGTCAGGAGGCAGTCGATGTAACAAAAATGAAGACCAATCTGGGTTCGAAAAACTCGAGTGGCATATTTCATTTTTTTACAATGGAAATAAAGGCCTTGGAAGAGGGGAAGGCAGAGATGGAAAAAAGCATTAAGGCAGCAGGAGAAACTCATCCTGTGATTGATGAGTTAGAGAAGACCGACAGAGTTCTGACCAAGATCAGACTGTTGATGGGTGCGTTACTGCACAAGGAGGCATGGAAGAGATGGATTCCTACCAAGGATCACTCTGTCCTTAAATCACTTAGTAACGCACCACCGGTCGCCAATAAAGCAGGTGTTGACCAATATGTGGAGAAATGTAATTTTCTCAGATCTGCTTCTGAATTGGTGGCCTTTATCACTCATGCTCAAAAGCTGGTGATATCTGAGAAGAAGAAGGCGAAAGAGAATGAGGAGTTCGAGAAGACGATGAGAATGGAAAGAATGAAAGCAAAAGTGAGTGGTGCAAAGACACACCCTCCGACATATTTGACCCCACCAGCTCCTGCCCCACCAGCCCCTGCACCCTCGGGCTCAACTACGGTGGTGGTCACAAACACGGAGAAGAAGGACAGACAGAACATCATAAATGCCTTCAAGGGGAAGAAAGGAGGAGTGGCAAGTCTCATGCTATATGCCAAGACGAGCTCAGACAAAGACTCTGATGCTTCGCTTTTGAGCAAGCTCAAAGAGATCAATGCCTGCATGAAGGCTTTTCCTTGCGACGAAACGCAGGAATACGAGGCCCTTGTTACTGTTTTTGACCAATCTCTAGTCTCGGAGGGATTTGATCTGACACAGTACAAGTTTTTGAGAAAGAAGGAGGAGATTAAGAGAAACAATGCAACAGGCCTAGACGCTCAGTGTGAACTGGCGGTGGCCACACTCATTTCATATTTTCAATCTCATGGATACCAGCATCTCTGCACTGGTACTCTCATAGGATTTGAAATCTTTGAGACAGTGGCGATGAGTTTGAGGAGTGCTGTTGGCTTGGCGGCGACCCTTACGGAGGTAGTTTCCTCCTATGGGCTATTCTATGGCCGCAAGTCGATCATCCTCTATTTCTTTTCGGCGTTACACACAGTTAACCCGAGTAAGCTTACTCAGCTCATACAACAATGCTCGACGTTTAGCTCAGTGAAGTCCAAGAACTTCCTCGAGACACACGTGTTCGAAAATACGGTTCAAAGCGTTGCTCCGTCAGCACTGTTTCAAGAAGTGATGAGTGCATGCTCAAACATGGACTCGCTCACGGAGGCACATACGGCACAGGCAGGCGGTGTACCTGTTGGCGCACAAGCCACGTACACAAACAGAGTTGCCGGTTGGAAGAGACAGAGAGAGCCAGACCTGAAGACCGCATGTTGGAGGTGGTTCGCGGGCTTGCAGTGTAAGGCACAGATGGAGAACAGAGACTGCTCTTTCAATCATGATAGGCAGAACCCAACAGCAAGGGCAAATTTTCTGAGCAGGACGGAAGGCAAGGAACCGGGCCTTTTCAATATGCTTCAGATTGCCGCTGTGAACGAAGGTTGGTATGCCAATATGTGTGATGATGAGGAGTTACGAGAGGCAATCATGACCTACATGAAGAGGATGAAGGAGAAGAAGGAGGAAAGGGAGAGACAAAAGAACTTAAAGGCCTCTCAAAGAGGACGAGAAGGAGGAGCAGGAGCAGGAGGACGAGGAGGAGGAGGAGGAGGAGGACGAGGACGAGGAACATGGAGAGGAGCCTCGAGGTGGCAGGGAACCCCTCAGAGAGGAAGAGGAGGAGGTCGGGGATATACCCCTTATGGAGGGAGAGCTGTTCGAGCTCCAGCCTTCCCACCCAGAGGAGGAGGAAGCTCGTGGGCAAGCTCCAACCCAAATTTCGGTCGAGCTCAGGCCTACAACACTGCCTCGGAGACCGATACGGCATCCTACCCGGACACTACTCAAGGTAATCGTTTCGAGGTGGTGGAATGACTGGAGGGGGAAGAAGAGAGGAAGGAGACGACTGTGAAGTTTAACCCTAAAGTCACAGTGCTTTCTAATGCTGTTGTGCAGACTGGGCCAACGCTTCCTCAATCTGAATACAAAGATGTGGGTACACAGAGACTGCAGCCCCAAGGTAGTCTCATACCCGTTCATACAGCACGGTTACCAATGATAACTGATGCAAATAGGAAGGCGAGACTTGCGATGGAGGCGAGGAGGCCAATGGCAGACGTATCGCCTCGGCCAAGCAAACAACCACGAACAGACTCAATGTCTACGGTCGCGGCGGGTGGCGAGCAAAATGACAATGTGTGTACTCAAGTACCACAAGACAATGTCGCTCAAATGGTAAACGCACCAGTACCGCAGAGTAATAAAAATGTTAATGAGGTGAAGCAGGAGGAGAAGATGGAGGAGTTGAAAAACTTAGAGACAAGACTCCAAAATTTGGAACGTAAAGTTCTTGTTCTCGCAGCCAATATACACAGGCCCGATGCTCTGTGTTATACGGAACTTTATTGTGAAACATTGAAGACAATATTAAAAGTTGGTAATGATACGATGGCGAATATTAATATTGTCGGCAGGAAGTTTTTTAATCGATACCGGGACTGGGTGGACGGAAATATGAAAAAGTCAACGGGCACTCTCAAAGGAGTGAGCAGCCGGACGGATATCACGGGAATCATCACACTGACCTTTAAATTGAAATCCGCACGAGTATACCGTATGGACCTCTATGTCGTCCCCGGTTACCACGGGTCAATATTACTATCGTATGACCAATTGGCTACGATGGGGGCTGTGATTGATTGCGCCGCACGGCGAGTGATATATGGAGTAAAAAGAGGAGAAGAGAACGATATTGATCCCTTCAACGCTACTGACTCTTATGAGGCTTATGAGCTGAGTCTAGCGACGGATCACAAAAAGATGGCCATCGCACATGAGGCACTTGAGGTGTACGTTCACCCCCATGTCGTAAGACCGGATGAACTGTCCTGGACCGACAATTGGAAATCCCAAGTGTGCACTGTCACAGTTCCGACATGCCATTGGGACAAAAAGTCTATTGATGACTTAATCGAGAAGCGAAAGGAGGAGATTATATGTGTCGCACAAAGAAGCCCGTCGTTGGCGAGATTCGCGGAAGGAGTAGGAACAGATGTCCATATTACTAACGGATACTGTTTCCATGCGAAAGTAGGAGAAGAAAAAAGGGAGGCGTTTGTACCAAGGAGAACGGGGCGAATCCCGGATACTCCACCAGAAACTATTAAAAGTTTTATTACTGATTTCTGGGGTGACGAGCCGACGTGGCCGCGTTCACTAACTGAAGTGAAGAAATGCTTACGGACTTTATTCGAAAATAATAAGCCGTATACTATTATCCTGCCATATAATGAGAAGGCGATATGGGCGCAGGAAATAAGGGACCGGCTTATTGATCATCCTATACCGGTACCCTCTCGCAAGCAACAGCTAGTGGTGGCTTGTCGTATGGGAACTCGTGAGCAGAGCAGTGCATACAAGCGGAAGCTCAGAGACCTCGACAAGTTGAAATTGATACCGCAAGCATTCACATGCTTTGATGGTTTTTACACCCGTAAAGCTCCTTTGCAATACGCGAGACTCATTGACATGCTGGTGGAGCTCGGTAAAGATGATGAGCCAGACACGGTCACGTATGAAAAGACGGGCCTAGATGATGTCTCGGAAGAGGACTTAGGCTTGGAGAGGACAGAGAACCCCTCAAGCAACATAAGCAGATGTCTGATGAAGATTTTCAAGCGGCGGCGCGGAAAATATTGGAAGAAGGAGTAGGCACGGAGAAGGAGAAGGAGCTTTTAAAAGCCAAATTAGAGGCGAACAAGGAAATTTTGACAGTCCATATGCAGGTGGTTTCAAGCCTGAAGATTTCACTGCGGTTATTTACAAAATACCGGGTGCGGAGCCGTCACCGGCACCACGAAGGGCGAATTTGAGTATACATGAGGCGAAGATAGCGGAGGAGCTAGCAAGACAGCTGCTCAATGAGGACTTTATTGAGAGATCAACATCCTCAATAGTCTCACAACCGAGAATAGTGCCGAAGCCAGGAGGAGAATGGCGCCTGACAGTTAACTATGCTCGTGTTAACAAGGTGCTGGAGGAAGAGAGAAATCCTCTCCCGACATTAGAAGAAGGAAGGAGAGTACTGCGTAATGCAAAATTCTATTCGGTCATTGACCTTAAGAATGGCTTCTGGCAGATACCACTGGAGGAAAAGTCCAGATGGCTGACGGCATTTGTGGTGGGTATGGAAATATATCAATGGAAAGTGCTTCCGATGGGCCTCAAGCAAGCCCCAGGACTTTTCCAGAAGGCGATGCAGAAGATGTTGAGCAGTCAGTACGATGATTTGTCTGACGGTGGCTTTATGAGAAGGCGGGGACAGAAGGAGGGAGAATATGCATTTTGCTATATCGATGACATTATCGTATACTCTAACACAATGGAGGAGCATATCGATCATTTGTCCGATATATTCAGGCGCATCGGAGCTTTTGGCCTGAAGTGCAATCTAAAGAAGTGTCAGCTTGCCAAGACGAGTGTGACATACTTAGGGTACGAGATCTCCCATAATCGAGTCTCGATATCCAAAGAGAAGAGGGAGGAGATTATGAATCGACCGATACCGAAGAACCGCACTGAATTGCACTCATTCCTTGCGATGGCGCAATACTATAGCCAGTTTATACCCGATTGGGGTGCAACACGGGCTAAAGTGAAGAAAATGATAGATTTTGGAGACTTTGAGAAGTGGGGCGAAGAGGCTTTGCAAGCGTTTCATGCGCTCAAAGATCTTATTTATAAAGACCCGAAAGACGGAGGACTGGTGTTAACGATGCCCGACTTTACGAAACGATTCGTAGTCGATACAGACGCATCTAAGTTTGCGATTGGGGCTGTATTACAACAAGAGGATGAGGAGAAGAAATTACGCCCAATCATGTTTATTAGTAGGAAGTTGTGTGCGGCGGAGAGAAACTATTGCACAAGGCAAAGAGAGGCGTTGGCGGTAGTATGGGCCCTCAAGAGGCTCAGAGAGTATTTGTGGGGAGGACCTCAATTTATTGTCAGAACTGATCATCATAACCTGTTATGGTTGATGAATCATGAACAGACGGGACGGCTGGCGCGGTGGCAAGCGTTCTTGTCTTGTTTCGATTTTACAATGGTCCATCTACCGGGAAAGCGAAATGTGGTCGCTGATAGCCTCTCTAGGCTAGAGTTTAACTCAGAAGTATCGGCGTTGGTGTCCACGGTGGAGATGGAAGACTTGTCCATTGAAAAGGTGTATGAGGTCAGCCACATTGAGGCGATGGAGATGGCGAGTGGAGTCCGATATGACCGCACAGGTCTACGGTACAGTCCACAAGGCCCGGATCACGGGATATGTTGTGAGCTACATAGTATTACCCAGGAGGACGCTGAGTGGTCCTATGAGGTATATGAGAATGCGAAGGCGAACATAAGAGAGGAAGAGGAGACGCAGGATGTTTGTGCGGAGCCTCCTCAAGAGCGGAGAAGTGACCTAGACGATGACCCGGAAAGAATCGGGGTACGGCTAGAAGATGGTACTATCCATATAGCCTCGCCTACCGCATGGAGGCAACAACAGGCTCAAGATCCGGAGTTTAAGGAACTCATACAGTTATATCAGAACCCGGATGAGCTGAAGATGACGAAAGCGATCAAAGATCAGATGAAGGAGATGGGATGGAGAGATGGTCTACTGTGGTACAAGGGCCTTCACGGTCGCTATGCGTCACAGCCGGACAAATGGACCCTTTGGGTACCGGAGAGTCTGAGACGATTTATATTTGTCGCAGCCCACAATTGCCCACTTTTGGCGCATCCGGGTCGACAACGAACTCACATGTTCGTAGCGAGGCGATTCTGGTGGAAGAAGATGAAGGAGGAGATAGATCAGGCGGTGGATGCATGCATCCCGTGCAAGATAAACAAAACACCACTGAAGGCAAATTTCGGCCTGATTGGCGAATTTCCTCTTCATGCGGGGATGTTTGAGTTTATACACATTGATCATGTGGGACCTTTCCCGGAATCGAAGGATGGTTACAAATACCTCTTCTCACGGCTATTGACAGAGCCACCAACTATGTGTGGATCATCCCTGTCAAAGACGTTACCGGCAAGACGACGGCCGAGGCGCTGATCGATAGGATCATCTCACAGATCGGAGTACCAAGAAAGATATGTTCTGATCGAGGCTCGGACTTTAATAACGAGGTCAACGACAAACTATCTAAGTATTACGGGATGAAATGGCAATATGTTACTGCCTATAACCCGCGAGCAAATGGGAAAATCGAGCGGGTACACAGACCCCTCAAAGCCTCACTAAAGATGTATTGCACGAAGAAGGAGAATCAAAGAGCATGGGTCGAGGCAGCACCATCATTTGCGTTTGCAATGAACTGTCTACCCTCTACGGCGTTAGGAGGCTCGAAGAGCTCAATCTCGCCATATCAGTTAGTATATGGGCGTGAGCCTGATATCCCGACTTCGCTCCTTCACCCAAAAGACACTTGGGCGGATGCGGATGAGTTGTTTGGGATGAGACTTAGAGTGAAGATGGAGGCGGAACAAATAGTCAGGGCGCATAGAGAGGCGGAGCGCCGAAAGACTGACGCTGAAGGGGTGCGACAAGCGCACTTGGATCAGATCAAATTCCAGGTCGGGGATATTGTACTATTGTACCATCCTCAAGTCCCGAAGGAGTCAGCTCTAAGCTGTTCACTCACTGGAAAGGACCTTATCAGATTATGGAACAGACGGGACCTCTGAACTACAAGATCAGGGGTAGAGGGAAGGTGCAAATTGTGAATGTAAGAAGGCTGATTAAGTATGATCCCTTCTTACTGGAAGATGAATCCGTTGAGGAGGCGTTAAAACGGATGAAGGATGATTTCAAAGAGGTGCCGCCCATCCACAAGGAGGCTGGCATAGACCAAGACGATGCTTATCGGGCACCGATAGCTGAGAAGGAGGAGAGTGAGGTGGACAGCAAGGAGAAGACTGACCGCATAAGCGCGGTGGGGACTCAGTCCAAGTCTCCGCGAGAGCATAGCGGAAAGAAGGAGAAGATCACAGAGGCGCAGCTAAGGAGAGCGCGGAATGATCTTATCAACGACCAACCGAGGAAGGCGATGAGGTCGATGGGATCAAAGGACGTCCACCAGGAGGAGGAGGGGACGGACACTGACCCAAACGCGGGCAACGTTGAGATTGTCCATGAGCGATGGAAGGAAGGCGATGCGATAGCAACCATCGCATGGGTGAAAAATGTTTTCTATCTGATGAGACCAGCGGAACAACATGTCGCTGATGACACTCTCTCAGACTTATACTTGATGCGGGTCGTGGCGGTCCCACGACAGATGCGTGTCACACGGACACTCAAAATATCATCAGCCGCAAAATAGTACAACCGATACTCCAGTTTTGGATAAGTATGGACCCGGTTGAGGATCCAAAGGCAAGACATTATCTGCCAGTATATAAAGACGCAAAAAGTCTCGAGACATGGGATGATACAATTACTCCCAGAGACAAGGATTACACTGCGTGGACCATTCAGACACTGCCAAGAGGAGTGCTTGATGTCCCTTTTGAATTATCGTTGGGCGGAATCCCTAATAAGATCTGGGACATTCTCGAACAGTCAAAGTTCGATCTGACTTTTGTTGGTGGTCCTCCACCAGGCAAAGAAATCCGCGCCAGACGACGAAGGCAGTGACAAAGAAACTATTTTTCTTTATGCGTCTCAAATAAACTGATTGATTGCCCACGGCGTATCATGATTTGATCATGCATCATCAGTTATCAATATGAATATTAAAAAGACTCAGTGATATAACTTGGCATTCGATCGCAACATACGAGTGTGAAAGGTCGATCGACGATGATACTACACCGTATACGGGGATCGCTAGTGTATTGAGCGATGGTGTTCCCGGGTATGACCCTTTCCAAGTCCTGGGATGATGTTCTCGAAAATGAAATGTTCTCTGAAACTTTCATTAAATTATTTTTTACGATAGATTATATACTGTCGTACCTGAGCACGGTCAATCTCTACTTGTGTCGGTATATCGCAGGGTCGGGTACATACACCTCGACTTCGGATATAGCTATTAGGACTGGCCCCCTAATACTATATCATAGGATATCCGTCTTATACAAGGGTATGTCATTAAAAAAGACAATGTACTTACGATCTCCCTGTGAATAATAATAATAATAATGATAATGATAAGAAGAAGAAGGAGATCAAAGGGGGAATCGTACTACAGCACCACGTTGCTTGTATTTTTTTATTAATTGTACGTTTGTTCTTGACATACTGCCGAAAAAAAAAAAAAAAAAAAGAAATTGAGGGGAAGGAGTTCAAAATTTACAAGAAAGGCTAGAGAATCCGCTTTGACGTGCCGTATGAGGATATATTTATCGTCTTTTAGCGTCTATCCGTGGGTCGATGCGCTGTGTGGCATGACTCCATAGCGCATACTATTTGCAGAAAGAAATCAGAAGGTGTATGACGAAAATGCTATTTCCGTCATAAAATCGGGAGGGGGTACTGTAGGCATCACCCCCCGGATAGCCGGTAAAAAATACCTTTTCCTGGTGACAGGTGCACCAGCTTGTTTTTCAGTATTATTTGTCCGGATTGGACCTGATGCCATTTTATTCCTGGTCTGTTGCCGTTTTCCTTTTTGGCTTCACTGAGCTAATATAACGAGACATCATTCTCATTCTTGAGGACTGTGTTTGGTTGTATTACCGACTTTTTACGAGCTATCGTTGGGGGCAT
>WBZZ01004585.1:0-48583 GCA_019918135.1 Paulinella micropora
CTTCTTTCTTCTTCCTCCTCCTCCTTCTTCTTCTTCTTCTCCTCCTCCTTCTCCTCCTCCTCCTCCTTCTTCTTCTTCTCCTCCTCCTTCTTCTCCTTCTCCTCCTCCTCCTTCTTCTTCTTCTTCTTCTCCTCCTCCTCCTCCTCCTTCTCCCTCTTCTTCTTCTTCTTCTTCTTCTCCTTCTTCTTCTTCTTCTGCTCCTCCTCCTTCTTCTTCTTCTTCTCCTCCTCCTCCTTCTTCTTCTTCTTCTCCTCCTCCTCCTCCTTCTTCTTCTTCTCCTCCTCCTTCTTCTCCTTTTCATCCTTCTTCTTCTTCTTCTCCTCCTTCTTCTTCTTCTCCTCCTCCTTCTTCTTCTCCTTCTCCTTCTCCTTCCCTTTGTCCTTCTTTTTTTGCTTCTCCTTCTTCTCCTTCTCCTTCTCCTTCTCCTGTCTCTTCTGCCTTTTTGCGGGAGGAGCTTCTCCCAATCCGTCGTCCCAGGGCACAGGCTTATTCTTGAGCAGGATCCCTACGATGCATGCATTATAAATACATACATACATACATAATACCTTGTGCATTCCAGGTGTAGCTGAAGCCGCGGACCAACTCCTCCAAATCGCCTTTGCCCTGCATGTTGCACATTAAATAAATAAGTAAGTAAGTAAGTGAGCAAGCATATACCAGATCATGCTTGCAAAAGACGGCGTGGGGAATCTCCACACAATCAAAGGGCAGCACGTCTGCAGACCCGTTGATTTTAAGGAACAATTCCCCACGCGAATTTTTGAGAATGGCTTGCAGAGTCTTGGCAATGTGCTTCGTAGACATGCCAGAGTCAGAAAGTGATCCTACACGTTGACAAACGAGCAAAATGAGTTGAATTCCAAAGACATAACTACCAGTCAGCGCCTTCAACCTTAAAATTTTTCTCGGGCCGGTCTGAAATTTGAACGTGTGGAAAAAGGGTCGTGTTATTATCAAACTTTTGTGCAGAGATTTTATTAAGAGCATGACATTTCGAGAAGATGTAACAGCATTCCCGCTCTTTCCCCAGCTCAGAATGAGCGGGAATGCTATTCTTTTTTTCTGTACACAACAATCTGTGGAAAAAACTCTGCACAAAAGTTTGTGAAAAGCGACCGGCATGATTTTGCATTTCCTTCCTACGTACTCTCAACTCATGTCATCCCTTGCATGTTTCTGCTATAACGTGTTTGTTGAAGCTATAAATGTCATTTCCTAACATTGCACGACCCAGCTTAATCTATTTTTCATAAACCAGCAATTCGATGAAACTCGTTTTTGGATTGCTGTTTTGCAAACTTTTGTGCAGAGATTTTATTGAGAACATGACATTTCGAGAAAATGTAACAGCATTCCCGCTCTTTTCCCAGCTCAGAATGAGCGGGAATGCTATTCTTTTTTTCTGTACACAACAATCTGTGGAAAAAACTCTGCACAAAAGTTTGTGAAAACCGACCGGCATGATTTTGCATTTCCTTCCTACGTACTCTCAACTCATGTCATCCCTTGCATGTTTCTGCTATAACGTGTTTGTTGAAGCTATAAATGTCATTTCCTAACATTGCACGACCCAGCTTAATCTATTTTTCACAAACCAGCAATTCGATGAAACTCGTTTTCGGACTGCTGTTTTGCAAACTTTTGTGCAGAGATTTTATTAAGAGCATGACATTACGAGAAGATGTAACAGCATTCCCGCTCTTTTCCCAGCTCAGAATGAGCGGGAATGCTATTCTTTTCTTCTGTACACAACAATCTATGGAAAAAACTCTGCACAAAAGTTTGTGAAAACCGACCGGCATGATTTTGCATTTCCTTCCTAGTACGTACTCTCAACTCATGTCATCCCTTGCATGTTTCTGCTGCAACGTGTTTGTTGAAGCTATAAATGTCATTTCCTAACATTGCACGACCCAGCTTAATCTATTTTTCACAAACCAGCAATTCGATGAAACTCGTTTTTGGATTGCTGTTTTGCAAACTTTTGTGCAGAGATTTTATTGAGAGCATGACATTTCGAGAAGATGTAACAGCATTCCCGCTCTTTTCCCAGCTCAGAATGAGCGGGAATGCTATTCTTTTCTTCTGTACACAACAATCTGTGGAAAAAACTCTGCACAAAAGTTTGTGAAACTGACCGGCATGATTTTGCATTTCCTCTTCAATATATTATTATTATTATTATTATTATTATTATTATTATTATTATTATTATTCAGTTCGATTCCCGTCGGTGCCACCAGTATTTTCATTGAACATACCGGTCTATTTCTGGACCAGTATTTTCATTGAACATACCGGCCCGTCTGGAAGTGTTGGAACTGCCCTTGCGGAGGTGTCATTAGAGCTTATCGTCAATTCTTCGTACTCCCCTCACGGGTGAGACGATGGAGGCGCATGTGCAGAAATGCATCAGCCATTGACAGAGAAGCACTATTATTATTATTATTATTATTATTATTATTATTATTATTATTATTATTATTGTTGCTTGGAGCTGCCTTGCGGGGGTGTCAGTAGAGCCTATCGTCAAATCTTCGTACTCCCCTCACGGGTGAGACGATGGAGGCACATGTGCAGAAATGCATTCGCCATTGACTGAGAAGCACTATTATTATTATTATTATTATTATTATTATTATTATTATTATTATTATTATTATTATTATTATTATTATTATTATTATTATTATTATTATTATTGAGTCTTTGGAGCGGAGCCGCGTCACCGAACGGCCCCGTGCTACCAATGGAGGCACATGTCCGACAGGATCAAAGGCCAATTGACTGATAAATCTATTATTATTATTATTATTGTTATTATTGTTATTATTATTATTATTATTATTATTATTATTATTATTATTATTATTATTATTATTATATAGCATAGTTTAAAGAGGGGAGTATAGATACTAGCTTTAGTATAACTAGCTAGTGTGTGTGGCCTTCTATCAGTGAGCCTTTCTCTGTCCTTTTTTTTTTTTAGTGATTCCCTCTAACGGGAAGCGCTGCCATTTTTTTCATGTGTATTTCAAACTTTAGGTATGCCATGCTGAGGGCTAGCAAGGCGCCGATATATGTGGCACACCGTGGTGGTGGCTACGGAGTCTTTGCTGATAATACCTTCCTCCTTCTTTTCAGCTTGGGCTCCTCGAACCAGGAGGAAAGTCTTTGCGTGCTGCAGATCATGCTGCATTTTCTGATCATTTCACTATGAAAATTGGGAGTTCCCTGCAAACAGGGATGCATCCAATTAAATTCATTAACGAATCGAGCAGGAATGCAATGCATCTCATCAACTCTTCATCGCAAGGGTTCAACAAGCTCGACGATGACACTTGCCGACCGAACGTGAAGGTAAATTATGTTAGTTGTTACATACATCCATGCAATGTAAGTTTTTGTTACGTGTGTTGTATTTTTTCTATAAATATTGTTGTAAATAATGTCAGGTCAGCAAGGGTACTCCTATTGTGACTGTCACCACCGCAATATCGAAAGATCAAGAGATTTTGCTCAGCTATGCGCCTAATCCAGACCTAGAGATAGCTACGCTGCCAAGCGATGCACATCCGGTCTGGTTGAAAGAGGCTGCCAAGGAAGGAGCTAAAATCCCAGTTTTCCTGTTCGAGACTGACATTGGTCATGTATGTTTCATCGTTCCTGAGAAAGAACATCCGCTTCCACTTAAGTCAATTTCCTTGCTTCATGAAGCAAAGGTTGAACTTTTAGCGTCGGTCAGCAGTATTAGTTCTGATGGAAAGCAACCGCTCTCCAGGTCATCATCTATTCCGCCGGAAAAAAAGAGGAAGCTTCTCGACAGCGTGTCCTCAATTTCAGATAGTCGCCGCACGCTTCTGCCCAGGGAAAGCTCGGACATTACAGTCATCACAGAAAAATCAAGCTTGAGTGATGCACAGGTAAAAAATAAATAAATGAAAATTATTACTGAGAAGATTCTTTTTTACAGGCAGGTGTTCCTGACGTTGATGCTAACCTCGACAGCTGGAAACAGTCAGACAGTTCTACTGTCACTACAGGATATGATGTTAGTAGCTGCAGCAGCTCTAGACTATATCTTCCTACTGGCTCCATGGTAATTTTTTTTCTCTACCTGTCTATGTTCATGCTGGTTAATGTTCATAAGCGATCTTGTTTGCGTAGAACGTCGACGAAGAGTGTCCAGATACGGATTCAAACGGTGATGCTGCATCTATCAACCCTGGATTGCTTCCTCCTCTGGTCGGCGTGGACGATGCGGAATTATCCAACGAGCTTCGATTGAACTTCGACGAGCTTATGGAATCGAATGAGCTGTTGTATAACATCATGAGATTATCACCAATTCCTTACAGCAGACCACGTAAGAATCCAACGCGCCCCTACACGATGAAAAGTCGCACGAAAGGTGCAGTGAAGCTTCAGAGACCGTCTGCGCTCCAAAAACTGTTGGGGATTACCTTCGCCGACTTGGACAGGGAAGTTAAGTCTGTCTGCTGCAAAAAGTGGAAGTGTTATTCATTTATCGACACGCGTGATGTGCTTTACACGAGAGCGAAGAATGCGTCATCGTCTCTCAGTGAGCTTTATTCTTGGGCAGCTTCGCAGCTTGAATCGTTTCAAACAAAAACTGGATCGTTTCAGTATATGTATTTAACGGAGGCTGTGTGCAAAGTAGCCTGGCAGCGTATCTACGGGATCGGTGATAAAGTTTTGTCAAGAGCACACAAACTTCTTGCAAATAACACGAAGGTTTTGACAAAAAGCTACTCAACCGTTCCTGAAACAGAAGATGTGGTAGCAGTATTACTCTGCGAGAAGTTCATGGAGAGTTACCCGGAGATATGCAGCGACGGAATATGGAGGATGCAAGAAATGGCTCAGGACGCAGGAGTCCAAAACTATGTTCGCGAGAATTGGAAAGATATGTGCCTTCGGTTTGGTTGTTCGAAACGAGTTGATCCAAATAATCCTCCGACAGACAATACGATCAACAAAGTTTGGCGCATGGATTTTCCGCACGTCAAGTTTGTCAGAGGTATTATGCATATTTTCGTTATCATTACTTATTACAGGTTTGTTTTGCAGAAGGAGATTTCTCAAAATGCGAGATCTGCACAGAGCTTGCTGCTGATCATTCTAACGGTTTCAGGACTGAAGTAGAAGCTCAAGAATGGCGTCGCCGTAGCAGGCTTCATCACAAAATTCACAGGGCGTGCCGCGTTGCCAGCATGCAGCGCAAGAAGGCAGCACCAGCAGATTTTGCTGCCACAGTCATATCAGCCGATATGAAACCGCCAGTGAAGATCCCATCTTGCCGCCGCGCCGCGAAAGATTTCAAAGGAAAAATTGTGTTTCGCCTTTGCGTTGGAATCAATACCTGCTACACTACCGATACGCATTTTATTCTGACGTACCTTGAAGGCGCGGTAGAACACGGCGCGAACAGCAACATTACTATGCTTGCCGCACTTTTACATTGGCAACTTTGGAACCCTCGCACAATGCAAGCGTGGAAATTATATCTTGAGTGGGACGGAGCTGGTGATAACACCGCGTGGGCGATGCTGGGTTTCCTTGGGCTCAATGTCGTTGACAGAGGAATCCGTTTCCAAGTAGAGTCACATCGCAAGCCACCAGGGCACGGGCACGATGGAGATGATCAGGAATTTCGAGTTATGGATATCGGGTGGAAGAGCACCTTCCTGACAACTAACATCGCTCAAGCGTTATTAAAGCTCATTCTTGCATTCAAGAAGCAGCACAAGAAGAGGCATGTGCTGGTTGTTCTCGGATGTAACTACGACTGGATGACTCATTTTAGCCCGTGTATGAACAAGAGTTTCAAAAACTACAACAAACCCTTGGCATATAGAATCACCAAGAAAGATCCTGACGCTTTGCCGACTGTAGAGATCGCTACTTGGGGAGACGCACAGGATTTTCATGGAGTGCGTGATGATCCCAGAGGAGAACCGATCAATTTGTTTATCGGACGCCCCGGTAATAATATTATCTATCTTTCTCTTTCTCTCTCTCTCTCTATATATATATATAAATATATCTCTCTCTCTCTTTCTCTCGTTCTATCTATCTATCTCTCTCTCTATTTATGACAGCGACCGACATGCCTCCCAAGCTTCCAGTCGGCTACTTCGTCAATCCGCGCCTGAAGAAGGATATTCGTGCTTTGGCTACTAAATACCTAGGGCCGGATGAGCGAGCACATGTGGAGGAAATGTTAGCAGGTGGAAATTTGACCAGAGTAGAGGTGGATGGAGATTACTTCGAAGGCGGCCTGCCCGGCCGTCCTGCTCATATGTCCTGTGTCGATGCAAAAGGCAAGGAATGGAGAGCAGAATTTCGATTGATCGACGAGCTACCTGTAAATTGGATGGAGTTGCCTCAAGAACGACAGGAGAAAATGAACGCACTTACGCGTTTGACCGATGAAGAGCTGCTGTCCTTACCACGCACTTATTTTGTTAATGAAGGACGTCCTCCAGCTCACCCGAGATGGCGTGGTGCAAGACAGCTTACTAGCGAAGAAAAGCAGGAGCAGGATTTAGCATTTGGAAATGCTTCTGAGCCTTGGCGGAAAATTCTCACGTTGCTAAGATCGTCAGAGGAAAAAAAGCAATTTGCGTCCAAGCAGATGGTAGTTAGCGAATTGAAATCATGGATGAGAATGCATGGTGTTGCAACGCAAAACTCCGATCGGAAACAGTTCAAGAAGGCAGAGCTTATTGAACAAGCGTGGAACCATTTCGAACGATGCGACTGTGGGTTCCCTGAGGAAGAAGAGCTTGGTGCTGCTCAGCCTGCAGAACCAGTGGCAGATTCAGAGGATGACTTATCTGATACTTCATCTTCCAGTTCATCAACTGACTCATCGTCTGATCGATCTTCTGGTTCAGAGGAAGAAAAGCATGGTATTAGTTTTCTTCTTCTTCTTCTTCTTCTTCTTCTTCTTCTTCTTCTTCTTCTTCTTCTTCTTCTTCTTCTTCTTGTTCTTCTCCTCCTTAACATGATGCTATCCATATTGTAGATGATTCAGATCGCTCCGACGCAAGTTGGAGAATGCGTAACTCAGGAATCCGTTTGCGCGGACGTCGCCGCGCACGTCGTGCTGCGGGTGGACGTGGACGTGGACGTGGACGTGGTCGTATGTGATTATTTTTTTTGAATGAATTTTTCTGGGTCCGACTTTTTCATAATGGTTTTTGTCTAGGGCAACTGCAACTGTAACGCTTCTTCTAAAAACTGAAATTAGAAATTTGTTTAACTCTGATAATGCACCAGAATCTGATGTGAAGCGTCCTCCCTCCGACCCATTCCCCCCCCCCCCCACCCCCCCCCTCCCCCCTCTACGTACCAGCGTACGTCACAGCGGGCAAACAGAATTTTTTGAAGGTAAAACCATGTCTTAATATAGTAAAATGCTTAATATAAGCAAGAATAAACAGTAAAAGCAAATTCTGCATGTTCGGCATTGTTATCATCATAGATTCATGGTAGCCGGGACTACGAAAAAGTAGAAAAATTACCGTGTCGGACCGGTTCCTGCCCACCTCTGAAGATGAAGTTAAAGTGTATTACAATTAATAAAAACATATTTTAATATTATTTTTATATGTTCTGCAATCAGGGAATTCATTTCCTTTCATTTCCACACGTTTTCAAAAAAGTCCATATACTTCATGGAAAATTTCGGAAAAAGGGATACCCCCAAGATTGTCGAATGTTTAGTTATATGTGCCACACTTTATATTTTTTCTTCCCATACTTACACTAGTACTAACTTACACTACTTATGTGAACTTTATTAATTACTACTAGTATACCTACCTTTGTTTAAACTAAAAACTTGTACTACTCAGTACTACTTACTACTATAATATACGTAATTACAAATATTAATTGACTTAAACTTAAGGTGCACGTGATCCGGATCAGAAATTTCGGTATCGGTTTAACATGGTACCGCGGCCGGTATATTATACTTTGTATATTATACTTATACGCGCGTACTGTGTTATTCATTATAATACTAAATTTAATTTTACTTGCTTTCTTACTTTAAAATTTCAATAATGCTAAGTACATACACTAGATACAGACACAAGCGATTTACAACTCGATAACTTTACTTATTTACAACATACCTTTGCTATGCATTTCATTACGATAAAACATAATATTAACTAAGAAAAAAAATCCTTATCAATTGTCATTCTGTCTATTATTGTTTGAAACCATCTACCCAGCTATTAAATTGTTCAGCTGCCGACGTATTCCAGACACATTTTCTTTTCCCATTCCTAACTACCATTATATCAGGATAAATACTAGGATCACAAAGTTGTCTACATACTGCATCGCTTGCTGAATTCTTCTTCAAATGAAAAATGTCACACAAATCACTTCGTGATTTTGTCTCAACATATGCTTCAACACCATGCAAGCGAGGTCGATGCAGACGTCTGTTTTTGGAACATTAGCTAGCTCGTTAACCAGCCAGGCACGGACTTGCAACACTGACTCTGAACCGTACATAGCCTTCACGCCAACAGATACACCGCACGGTCTCGATGCAAACTCAAAACATGGTAATCTGCTTCGATACCACATTATAATAACATCATCATCATTTGCTCCAGCGCCTGCGGCTGCCACATTCTGTCCTGCAGCTACAGCTGCTGCGTTCGCTTGCACATAATCAGCAACTGTTCTCATCCCCGTTCTAGGATTACTTGTGGTCCTTTTGTTTTCCAAATGTAAATGCCTTCCACAAAATATAGGTCTCTCATTCATACCAGGCGCTCGAGGTGCACGCTGATGTCTGCAGTCTGGGTTCATAACCCTACATTCATCCTCCCTCTCTCTACGTGTGAGACAAAAACTATGCGTTACAAAAGTTATCAAGGCTTTCAGCACAACCAGAAACACCACATACAAAACCACCCATCACTTTTCCATCAACAATCAAGCACTTCCTTATCCTGTGCTGCCCGTTATTGTTTGGAATCGGATCAACAACAGCACACTTCCTACAAACATGGGTTCGTAGGGGATATACCGTAACCGAGAATTTCCGTTACTGGATTTGTCCTTTGTGATAAATTCACATAAACCTATTCTCTGCCGCCCTCCTTGCCATTGCCAATATAATACCATATTTCTCTACGAGTACAGGAAGAATGTGCAACTTACAGTTGCACAATCTACAATTCATCCTTTCTAGACCTTCTTGATTTATCTAGAATAGAGTTTGTCTCCGTCGGGACCTATGTAGACCACCAATTACAGAACGGATAGCAATAGATGGAACTGATAGGGATTGTTCTTGTGCTCAAGCAGCACTGTTTGTATTCAGTATTAAAAGGTAACCAAGCTGCAAAAGTGAACTGAGAACACTTGGAATATAATAACGGAACAGTAAATACTGGGATGCCTGTATTGACTAGTTATTGCTTATAGAGTGTGGTCAATTGCTTCACGGCATTGTCCACCCTCTGCGCAAATACCTTTTAATCATGCGAGTACCATTGCCCGTAGTCTAGTAATCTTCCTGCTCGGAAGAACTGCTACTCTGTCGGGGTTTCACTGCCAGGTACAATCCCACGGGTTGTGTGATTAAATGCTGCTATGTTCGTGTGTAAAGATTTATACTGTATAGTACTTTTCGTAACATGTAAAGGTTTGTTGGTTCGTGATGCATGATTGAAAAGCCAAAACAAAAACACACCATGCTCTACTTCTTCCCTAGAGGAAAAACCCAACCTATGTACCACGTTCCTATTATAATCTGCAGCAATCAATGAACATTGTGCATTCCAAGCTGCACCAAGCTGAGTAAAGCCGCACCTAAACACAACTATATTATACACTTGTTGTAAAAGAAAACGTGTTGTACAAATTATGTGGGCGGTAATATGTATGTATTTAGACGCAACAGTATACACGATCCTTCTGCCTGGAGCTACCTCGGTATGTGACCACGGTTTGAACCGTCTCCCGCACTCTCCTGCACATTCTAATGTTGTTACAGACACAAGAACAGGAGCAGTAAACATATCATAGAGCCAGCATAGAACACGACGGGAACATGAATCTAACCTACTTCCGCATAGACATCTATTTCTATCTGATTGAAAATTACGTATTCCTACACATAAACGAGAATATAATGTTCTGATCCATGCACCCGCTTCTAGGTTCATGCGAAGGGGTAGAACATATCTAGATAAAAATCTTAGCAAAGCCCATGTCTCTGGTCCAATTCTAAAAACAATGCCTGATAACAATGTTATCAACGCAGCTGTCCGTGCCGCAGGTCGTAAATAAGTGTTTAGTTTCCTTGTGCTCAACGCTTCAATGATCATACCCGCAATAGTGAGCACCACGTGAAAAGATGAAAGATCTAACTCTCCCAACCAAGGAAACTAAAAAAATACATCACACATGTACTTATCTATAACTTTCATCATCATTTATCATCATCATTTATCATCATCATTTATCATCATCATTTATCATCATCATTTATCATCATCATTATCATCATCATTTATCATCATCATTTATCATCATCATTTATCATCATCATTTATCATCATCATTTATCATCATCATTCATTATCATCATCATCATCATCATTCAGCATCATCATTCATCGTTCGTCATCATCATCATCATTCATCACCTCTCTCTCTCTCTCTCTCTCTCCCTTCCCCCCCCCCCCCTCTCTCTCTCTCATCATCATCATCGTCACCATCACCATTCATCATTCGTCATCATCATCATCATCATCATCCTTCATCATTCATCATCCTTCATCATCATCATCATCATCCATCATCATCATCATTCATCATCGCCTTTATATTATTCATCATGATCATCATTCATCATCATAATCAATCATTCATCATCAATCATTCATCATCAATCATTCATCTCAATCATTCATCATCATCATTCATCATCATCATTCATCATCATCATTCATCATCATCATTCATCATTCATCATTCATCATTCATCATCATCATTCATCATCATCATTCATCATCATCATTCATCATCATCATTCATCATCATTTATTTTTAAAATCATCTCTACTTATTTTATTTTTACCCTCGTAAGTAGAATGTGCACCGTTACAAGCTCCGTCCCACTTCTTGCTCTGTGGATGTTATCTGCCATCTACCTGCAAAAACATAGATAGGGAAGGAAGCGGAGGGGGGCCGGGAGGGGGATTGTGGTGGTGTGGGGGGGGGGGGGGGGGAGGAGGGGGAAAGGAGGAGGATGGAGGAGGAAAAGTAAGAAAAATAAGAAAGATTAAGATAGATACTGAATATACGCATGCATGACTTTTTATCTATTTCTCTATCTACTCTCCCTCTCTGCCCCCCCCCTCTCTCTATCTATTATATATCTACATATCTATCTATCCATCTATCTTATCTCTCTCTCTCTCTCTGCGTCTCTTTTTTTTTTAATTTTTTTGATTTTTTTTTTATTATTATTATTTGATTTTTTTTTTTTTTTTACATTTTTAATAAAGGAGGCCCGATGGGATTCGAACCCATTTCAGATGCATATACCTCTTCACTGCCGACAAAAATGTCAGCCAGACCTTTTTTTTTATCCCCCCCTCTCTCTATGTTTCTGTATCTGGGTGTGTTTTACTCTCACTCACACATAAAAAACACACATATATACATAGAAAGGAAAACTTTGATGATTGCGAACGGCACATATGCATATTATCATGCAAGAGTGAGGAAAGTAAATTCACTCAACCTTCAAGCTTGCACATATTGCCGTCGCAATCTTCAATATAATTATCTTCGCTGGCCAGCAAACTAGCGAGTTTTCCAGGTTTCAAGAGGAAATAATGTTCCGGTAAAGAGTTCAACCCGATTTTTCCTCCATCCGCCTTCCCCCCTACAGGACCACATGCTTCAACAAACAGTTTGTGGTATTTTTCATACGAACTTTCATTCATGGGGGAATGTAGGTTTTCATCTTTGAAAAACTGTCGTAGGAAGTTTTCATACGCTTCGATGAGTTTCCAAGTAGCATGGTATCGGTCATATGCATCTTCGATGGTATTGCAGTGACCTAATTCTTTACTTCCTTTCACTGTGGCTTGCTCACTCTTTTCATTTTCATCATCATCAGGTGAAATGAAGTAGAAGACAGGATCAATATCACTGGAAGTAAGTTTTTCTGCGTCGAAAGTAGTCGAGGTGATGATCGATGAAATGCATACGAATTCGGGTTGTATAGAGGTACCGGGCACAACCGCACCACGCGGAAACCTAGCCACTCCTACACTAGGGACACACCCGCCGATATCTCTATCTTATCTAAAATACTACCTAGGTCTGCTCTTCTACGGGAGAGAAGGGATAGGACCTAACTTGATATGACAAACGGGAAAAATGACCCTGCCCCGCCTGCCGTGGGGTGCGACGGCCCTGAAGGTATCTTGACGGGTCGGTAGTTGGTGTTGCCGCCATGGGTTGGAATAATTTCAGGCTAGCTCAACCTAGCCATTGCACATCACACTCGCCTCCTCTCGAGTTGTCATTCCGCCTCTCGCGGCTCTGACATGTGTAGGGTGTGAGATTATTCCCCACAGAATGTCATGTCATTTATGTCAAGCCCCCTCAATCCTGTTGTTTGGGTGGAAGGTTGAAACATACCACGAGCCATAAGCATATATACTCCATTCATGCACTTAAGTGTCCCTATTCCGAAACAGCCCGATTCCTATATAATCCCGAGGCAACAAGTACGGACAGGCGAAGGGACCCAAGGGCTCATGTCGCGCCCAAATCCCCCTGTTGACAAGTACATAAGTAAGCAAGTGTGCAAAGACGACAAACATCCAAATCCACACGACAAACACACTTACTTTACTCAAAATCTTGGCTCAACAATTCCTAAAATAACTTATAAGTATGTCTCCTGTAGGCATGGAAAAAGCCCTGGAGCTATATCTAGCGTTCCTATTAGCGTGCGTGGCGTCAGTGTGCGTTATCGTGGTGGTCCATTTGCTCATGCAAGCCATCGCGGTCGATAGGGGGAAAGCATCGGAACAACGGCAGGAAGGCCAGCCGATAGCAGGGGTGCCGCCGGAGGCCAAACAACCGCCTGGGTCCCAATTGCCTATGTCGGAGAGCCCCAGGTTCACCAACCGACCACACAAACGACACAAAGCAACGCACTCGCAAGATGAGGGGGCCGGAGACTTTCCGGAGGGCCTTACCCAACCCCGCCCGAGCACAAGCGCGTCCAATAGCCCACCCAGCAACACACACAATCTTTCGCCTACCGAGGCCCAGTATGCCCGCATGAGTTCGAAGGAAGTAGCAGCACTGGCTAGTACTGCGAACACACCTCCCTCTCCACCAACGGACGAGGATGTCGACCCGGAGGGTATAACCGCCCTACCAGAGGAAGACGACGAACCATGGCGTATGCCGGACGAGTTCGACCAATCGGACACCGCATACGAAACGGGGGAAGATAGTGATCCTGATGTGTTGGCGCGCAACCGAGCAAAGCGACGCATAAAGGCCCGCCGCCACTATTGGCGACGATTCGGCAGCCAAGACAAAACCGTACCTGACAAATACAGCGACGGGTTGAACCCGGTTGAGGAGTCAAAACCCGTTCCTGCGGTAACCGATTTGGAATATCAGCACCACCGCTGTCCACCGCCCGAAGAACCCCGACATTGGGGCAGGAACGAGGAGTTTGTGGCATACTTCCACAAAACTGACGACCTCCCGTACGTATACGGCCCGATCGACCGACCTGTATATTGTCACGGGGGCAAATGGGTACGGTTGAACACTTACCGACTCGTTCGATGGGAAACCAAGGAAGGGAAACCCAAAGCTCCTCCTTCCAGCCCGCCCCATAGGGTCAACTACGATAACATCAACCGATTGATGATGCCCTGTCGAATTTCGGAGCACAATATGCTACGGGGGGTGGATCCGCACCTTCATCAAATAGCGGTTGAACGCGAAGAGCTCTCTAGGCCCGTTCGATACGCATTTGACCCCGCATCGCGCCGAATACACCGCATATACCATCCATACCCGGATATCACGGACGCGGAGCGCCGCCTGCGGCTCGAATGCCCTGCGCTAAGGCACACAACCAATTGCGATCCAATCCCTTCCAACCTACGAAGGAACCATACCGGCACATGCGGGTCGGCAACCAGGTCAACTGGGTCCCGGACCCTCACCTATTTGAGGAGTCACCAGCCAAGGGAGTCGTACTTGAAGGGAGAGTGCCCACACCGTCCCCACCACTGATGGATGAGAGAGGTGTCTGGTCCAACAACCCGAGCTGTTCCTACATGGACACGGACGCAAACCTCCTCATGGTGACCTGTTGCGGGCTAAACTCGGTGGCGGTCAATGGATCGTACGCCTGCAACCGCAGATGGACCTTACCCTCTGACATTTACACGTCACCAGAGCGTAACGGACCGCACCTCTGTCCGGAACACACGCTCACCTACAAGAGGCGGGAAAGGAAATTCCCGTTCACGAACCCAGCGCATGATGTTCCCCAGGACCGCCAACCTGGCGCGCTCACGAAAATCCACTCCCACACGTGGAATCATACGTCCCTATCCCGAACGATCCTACAACGCTAACCGAGGCGGAGTGGGCGTTAACTCGTTCCATAATGGGCTGGACTAGCTTGTCCGACCAACAAAGGGCGTGTGTGCTCCGATTCTATGGCATAAACGCGCAGCCCAAACATCTCTTGGAACCCTATGAGCTCCGAAGGCTCCGATGGCCACAAATGGACATCAATTGCTACTACTACCTCCTGGAGGAAGCGGGTGTACCCCTTCCGGAGATACCGGGCCTATCACCTAAGAAAGGGCCACCTCGCCTGATAATGGTCGGGGACGACTGGAGGCTCTCGGCCTACCCCACGAGGAGAGTGCAACATAATCGTCTCTCCTCACCTTATCAAGATATATCCCCATATACATACCTAACCTTCGCCCTCCTACCTGGGCGGAGTTACTATCGTCCCCGGCCCCCTATGACTCCCGCCCGATTCCAGGGAGCGGCACGGCTGCGGCAAAGACATTACCTCCGTTTTCGCCAAGAACACATGGCGACATGGCTCATAGCCGTTCGCTATAGTTTGTTCCGGAACGGCCATGGGTACCTACCTAATGTCGTGCCCAGTGATGGCGATCCAAGACCTACCGACCCTCGACGCCTCCAACCATTGGGCGGAGAGATGGGCCAGACACTTCCGTCACCACGCCCGTCCAGAATGGGATGGCGCGGTACAAGACGTGGAGTTCCAATGGCACCAGGCAACAACGCCGTTGGATTATATATATCGATATCACTCTCGACATTGTTACCCCCGATGGGAACAAGTGTACGAATATAAACTCGGGGCCATTATACGACAACTATACCCTGAGTATAAACCACCGCAATTATCTATCCGACCGTTCGAGCTCTCCGACGACGAACGGAAGATGATTCGGATCCAACTCGATCACGAGCGTGACGATCCTCCCCTCGACCAAATCGAGGAACGTCCTCGCGGCCGCTCTCCCTCCCAGTCCAGCACTGAGGACAATTTCACCCGATATGTGGAAGCGGACGAGAATGACGAGTTTTGAGACCCTCCAAAAGGGGTTGTATATATCTCCATAGACACTTCTGACAATAACTTCCAGCTGGCTCGATTCAATTGTATATATCTATACAAAAAAAAAAAAAAAAAAAAAAAAAGTCCACCAAGGACACCAAAAATGAAACAAACATCTAGACTGGCAAAGCGCCCGTTCATTCCAACAAATGGACGATCTACGAGCAAGTTCATTATCCACCTAAGCGCTAATGAATCTGCTCATAGATCTGGGGATCGCGCTCCGACACCTCTGTCCTATAACAGGGATTCGGGAAGCATACTGAAGATATCTCACCTGTTCTTCCCGTCCGTGGGTCAGATTGGGTGAAGTATCTAACGTACGACCCATTCCAGTCTTATGGTCTCCCAGCCAGAGAACCCGACCGATTTGCGGAGTTCACTTGGAGAACACATTCATCCCAACCTTTCCAATTAGGGCAGATGGGGTGAAGATGTTGCCACACGGTCAAGTCCGAGGCGCGCTGAGAGCTTGCACCAGCAGTATACCCGCCAGAGGTTCTACTGTTGGACCAAATGCATCTACGTCCTGGCGTTCACTTGGGGGAAGACATTCATCCCAACCTTTCCAATAAGGGCAGCTGGGATGAAGGCCTTATCACAACCTGTCCTCGAGGAGATCCCGCCAGTCCTCCGCGTCGTGCTGGGCGCAACAAACGCGGCGGATGGACTCAAGGCTTTCTAGCAACTGCTCCCGGGTGTCCGGTGTGTATGCCGGTCTCCAGCTATGGGTGCTGGTGGCAAGGTATGCCATCCCTGTAGGCAGTGTGTCCCGAAACCCCGGCGTGTGTTCGGTGGACAACCAGTCATCGTTGCCGGTCCACCCGACTAAGCATGCCGTTGGTGTATACATGGCAAACCGATCCAGTCCGTCCCCGATGGAGCCCTTGACTCTCGGCATTCGGGAAAGGCTGTCCGGTACCGTGTTTTCCTTACCCTTGATGTACTCGATGGTGAAATCATACAGGGCTAGTTCCGACTGCCATCGTGCTAGTCGGCCCGTATGTTCCTTGTCCATGAGCCATCTCAAATTGGCATGGTCGGTTTGAACCAGTATGTTCGGTGCGCCCCACAAGTACTCTCTGAGCCTGCTGAACACCCACACGATCGCCAGCGCTTCGCGCTGTCGTGTGCAGTAGTTCACCTGTTCAGGGGTCAGCTTTTTGCTGACGAACATGATAGGCCGGAGTTGCTGGTGTGTTGCGTCATATTGCTGTAGCACTGCCCCGACTGCATATTTGGACGCGTCAGTGGCTAGTACAAAGCGCTTTTCAAAGTCAGGTAGGATTAGGACCGACCCGCCCTCTGTAAGAGGATCTCGTGTCAAAGCTTCTTTCAACTTGTTATATGTCTCTTCGGCCTTTGGTGGCCATTCGCCATACGGGTCGCCTTTGAGGCAGAAGTCCCGTAGCGGTTTGACAAAGTCTTGGAAGTTGGGAATAAACTCGGAGTAGACTTGGGCCATACACAGGAAGGAGTGTAGCGCAGTGCGTGTGTTAGGGCGCGGGAGGGAACGAATGGCGTCCCGCTTCTCCGGCTTCGGCACTATTTCGCCTCCTTGTACCCTGTACCCTAGATAGTCGATGTGATCGTTGGCAAACGAGCACTTCTCTAGGTTCAGCTTCAAGCCGAAGGCCTCCAGGCGACGTAACACATCTGACACATGGGCCAGGTGTTCCGCCTCCGTATCGGAGTAGATCACGATATCGTCAATATAGCAGAAGCTATACTGGTTCGTGTGCCCATAGGTCTCTATGAATTGTTCGTCCCCATATTTCGGGTCCGATAGAGCCCGGTTCATACAGTCCTGGAATATCGCCGGAGCTGTCTTCAGTCCCATCGGGAGGACTGTCCATTGGTACAATCTCCCTCCGACAGCGAAGGCAGTTAACGGGCGGCTTTCCGCGTCGAGCGGTATATTCCAGAAGCCGTTCTTGAGATCAAGTTTGGTAAAGAATTTGGCCTGACGAAGCCTGTTAAGACCATCGCGCATTCGAGGGATAGGGGCCTCGACGCTCTTAATGATCTTGTTGAGCCTCGTATAGTTGATGCACAAGCGCTGTTTGCCATCCGGCTTCGGGGCCAGTCTGACCGGCGATCGGAATTCCGACCGCGACTGCTCGATCAGTTGTTTGGCAAGGATGTCCTGCACCATTTCCTCGCAGATCTGTTCCTCTTTGTAACTGAGGCGTGATCCTTTGAGGCGGGGCATGGTTTGTCCGACTTGTCGTTCTATCCTAGCGGCGGCATGGGTTACACCGCCGGCGACAAGTGGGCCGAACAGCTTCTTGTTTTTCAGGAATTGAGCTTTTAGATCCCGGACAAAGTCTGGCGAACCGCGTTGTCGCGCCATGACCTCGTCAATGATCTCCTCTACGGGCTTTTGGTCCCGTGGGTCATCCGGGTACTCAAGTATGGAGTCCGGGTCTTCAATCTCGTCTTTCGCGTCCCTGCCCGGGTATCGCGTGGAGGATTGGATGTCCCATGAGGCAAACTCCTGCAGGTCGGCTATCATTTCGGCGTATTGTTTCGCTGCGGACTTATGATAGAAGCCTGGGAAGATTTGGAATGCCGTTTCCCGTAAGTCATCGACCTTGCGAGTCATGAGCTTGGTACGGTAGGCTAACCCGTCCTGAACAGACCCCAAACGAAAGGCGATAAGGGGCTTGGACTGTCGGCTGGGTATCGGAATAGGATCGTCGACTACCCGATCCAAAACATCTCTCCACCACATGACGGTGGGATGGATTGGAAGGATGATCGTGATTTCTTCGCCCCGATCTAGGCGGTCAGCTAGGATTTTGGGTACCGCCGTTAAGCTGTCCGGCTGTATCGGGTCGGCGCCTTTGTAACATTGCTTCAGCTTTAGAAAGACGTCGTCGTCCTCCGTAAGCCGTTTGGAAGCATGAAAGACAAGGCTTGTCTTGACCCGTACAAATTGGTGTACCCCCTTGTTCAGTTGACCCGGCTGGTCAAAGCCATGCCATGAGTCTTCCTGACGCTTAAGGAGCAGGATCTGTTCGTCCCTCTTGGTCGCGAGCTTCTCAAAGTCCTTCCATGGGTCGGGCTGCTTGTTCTCCGACTCTGGGATGTATACATTGGTGTGTACCCAGGCCGTGCCCTTTGGGGTTGGGCGAGCTTGCTCCGTGAGGTGACCATCATAAGGCAGAGGAGGGGCTGGTGGTATCAGGGTAACCTGCGCCCTTCCGCCATAGAAGTGCTTTCGTGGGAGGTCCGTTTCCGGGTTAAGGATCGGAAATTCAGACTCCTGGCGTCCACGACCGTACTTGATGATGTCTTGTCCCAGCATGAGCTGTGCATCCATCATCTTTAGGTCGGGTTTGCCTAAGACAATAGTGCCTGGGGAGTCTGGGACGACTAGGACGTGTATGGTGTAAGACATCCCGGATGGGAATTCGATCGTCAATGGAACGCGACCTATGATTTCGCTCCGTTGGTCGTTGGCACCCCGGATGTAACCGAGTGTGCCTGTCTAACCAAAATTGAACAGGCGTCCATATTTGTCGATGAATCGACTGCCTGCGAACGTGATTTGAGCCATGCTATCATTTCCGGTATCTAGATAGCCGTTGAGTTCTTTCCAGTATAGTCTGGTATAACTCATATCACGAGCCTCCGCTGGTGGGAGGTCTACTGGTGTAGCTCGGGTTACCAAGGCCTGCAACTCCATCTCAGCAAACTGTCGCGCTTGTGTTCGCGCCGCTGCGCTGAGTTGGTCAGAGTTGTGCAGTGGATTGAGCCCCAGTTGACGTAGGACAGACGGGGCAATGGTTTTGTTCCCATGTGAGGTGGGTAAGACCAAGGTGGTCGTCGTTCGAAAAGGTGAAGGAGAGTACCCGACCGGCAATGATTGGATACGTCTGGGCGTGGTATGCGTGGGTGATTTATATCGGACCCGATGACTGTGCCTCTGGTCAATCTGGCACGCCGGCCCAATAGGGAAGGCCTTATGTGAGTATTATGAATGTATGATTTCGCCCCTGCATACGTTTTATTTACCTTGTTCACAAAAGGAGCGGGTTTTGCTACCTGCTGGACACTGGTAGGTCTCGCGCGTCTTACGCGAGGGTCCGAGGGCGTATTGGGTGCCCTCCCATCACATGTACTTGATGTGATCGTGTCAGGATCAACGGCAGGCGTCGCCTTTGCGACGGTGTCTTTGGGTAAGGGATTGAGTAAACCGACCCCTATGTTGAGATCAGCGACCGCGGCCGGCTCGTTCGGCACACGCTCCCGACGGTTGTCGTCGCTACCCATCTTTATATCCTTATCCCTCGTCTCAACGCTATCTACTATCGGTGAGGTCGTAGCCTCTATTGGTTTATACAACGTGTCCTTCGGCAGTTGGGCCGGGACCGGAAGAAGAGGAGTCGGAGCCACTGGGTATGGCTGTTCGACGGCTGTCCCCGTGTTGGGCGCCTTTGGCTGTTGGTCGCCACGGGTCACCATTGTCTCGCTCGGTCGCAAGGAGGGCGCTCCCGAGGGCAAGGTGCCTCGTGATGCTGACACAGACGTCACCGCTTTGGTGGGTGCAAGACTATCGGGTCTTGTTCTTCCTCTTCCCCGTCTTTGCCTTTTTGGCGCCTGCATTAAGCATAGGGGCAGCTCAGGTCGGTGGGGGTGTGTATGTATATATGTTTTACCGGTTAGGTGTTCCTTCCCTGGCATATAGCATGCCACCTCATCGTACTTTTTACCCTGGGCTTGGTACTGGGCCACTCGATTCTTGGCCTCGGCGGAGTACTGGGCAAGCCAGGACGGGTCTTGCCCCGGAAACAAGAAGAACGTCGTTCCGTCTTGTCTGACGTCGGGAATACGGAGGCCCATAGTGGGATTGTCCTTAGGATTGGGTACCCAATTGCCGTCCTTCTTGACCTTGGACCGGCCAACATACCAACGTGAATGAACCACTTCAGTGGCTCCAACCGTTCTTGACCCTGGCGTGGGTGTTGGTATTGACACGAGTTCGACCATTGGCATGGTGCGACCCATAGTCTCGAATCGTCAAGAGCATTGAAGGCAACGGAGTGCATCATATAGTCACAACACTCCGCACTCGGGTTGGTATGGTACGGCCCCATGAAGGTCTCATTGAACAGACCAAACGGGTTATTGTACGGACCCGGCATAGGCGGAAGATGCGATAAAGGTTTTACCACACCCTGACCGTATCCGTCACCGTCACCATATTTTCGCTTGCCCTTCTTGCCGTCCGATGAGCCTCCGCTCCTTGGTGGCGGGTATGTTGGTGGTGGCGACATCGGAGGTGGTGGGGACGCGAAGCCCGATGTTGGTGGGTAGTATGGGTAAGGCATCGGTAATGGAAGAGGCAGGTATGGGTGTGCCGCTCCGCTGGCCTGAGTGTTGGGACTGGATGCCCCCGCGTATGGGTTGGACTGTCGGGTGCTGGGTGTGCCCGAGTTTGTCGCTCCCCCAAATGGAAGGGTAGGTGGAGGCAGAACATACGGTGAGCTAGAGGAGCTCGAGGAGTTATAGGGACTCCTTGGAGAACTTGACCACAATTGACGACGTTGTGACCAGTTGTCGCCGGTGACAGAGGTCCACATGTCAAAGGTCTGCCCCGATTTGACCTGGTGGTCTTCGAGAGTGCTGCCCGTGGTTATCATGGCTCGGAGTAACACATCAGCTCGCTTTTCCCTCTCTACCTTGTCGGATGAAAAGATGGAGGAGACGAAGCTGGCGTTTGTCCATGTGGCAACCTCGCACATACGGTCAGTTCGGAACCGTGTGATCTTAAAGTTGATATTGTCCAAGTCCTGTGCTCGGGTAAGGATATTTCGGACAAAAGTCTCACCATGCGTTCGCCCTTGTTGTGGTTCAGCCTTAGCAATTCCGGATAGGACTGCCATTAGGAGTGAAGCGAAGTCGGACTTCACTAAGTTGGTGAGGAGCTTCTGAGGAAGGTCGATTATGGAAGTATAGGCCACATCGACCTCCCACATTCTCCTCGCCGCATCCTGAACCAGGTCGACCGTGATGTGAGGCTGTGTAACATACCCCCAGTCTGCGGCTAGCACAAACCGTCGGAGCACGTAATGGGGTAAGTCCAAGGGGATAATCTTGTTCAAGGCGACCATGTCTTCACCGTAAGCCTGCCAGTTATGCGAGTCTGTAGTGAGTAGCGTTTGGGACGGCCACGCACCAACAAGGCTGTTCAGCAATTGCTTTACGTCTGCACACGTGAGCGCATGACTTGCCACAATACGATCTAGGGCTGCATAAGCCATTAGGAGCTTAAGGCCTTCACGATATGTGAGTCTCGCCGATTGGGTGTGTACAGCAAAGTCAAAGTTCCACCTGGTCTCTGACTGCACTGCGTGCCGCGTCGACCCGCTTATGACTGGCGTCTTTGGGTTCGGGCTTTGGCGACTGGCGACGCTGTAGGTGTGAGTCTCTGTCTAGGTCTATCTCCTTCGTCACACCACGCGCTCTCGTTACCCTTCGGAAGGTAATGATAGAGCTACCATCCGGTATCGGGGTTCCTCCCTCACCTGATCCACTAATGACGTGTACGGCAACTTGTATCCGCAGGCAGTCAGAGATGACTTGCAAGATGAGGTCCACCACCGTTAGGTAGTTGATGATGTAGAGGACCGCAGCCGGGTGTGGTACGATTGGGACTCGAGCGGAGTCTGAGCCGTCAAGGAGTACACCGTAGCAGTTGGGAACCTTCAGCCATGTCGCAAATTCCGACATTTTGCCGAAAGGGTCTGTTGCGGTTTCCACTGCTTCAAAGAAGTGTACAAGCTCATTGTATACGTTTGATGTATGTGGGATGATTGCATCCCTCGCTTTTGTTCCAGCAAGGCTCGGTCCCACACGGCAGTGACGTTGTCAAGGCCCTTGAGGGTGACTGTGGCCCTAGTCTTGAGGTTAGCCTGGAGACGGCTTATGTAGGTGGCCTCGGGCCAATAGAAAGTGTCGGCTTGGTTAGCATCGAGTGCATTGACAGCGACAGTACGAGCTGGGTTCTCACTGGTGTACTTGCTGCTATGGAGGGTTAGTCTCAGACGTGGGATGAGAGAGTGGTATGTTGGCCAAGCCTCATCGAGGAGTCGGTCTCGGGCCATACATATCTCCTCCCACAGCGTGAGAAGGTCCTGGATGGATCGGTTATCTATGAACTGATGACCCGTGGCCGTCAACCCCACCACCTTGTCTTTACCTTCTACCGACACGGTTGCTCTTGCCCAGTGAGTGTTGTCCACATACATATTATTAGGAATATGTGGGGCTGCATCAGGGAAGGCATATTGTTGGTTGGGTGCTGCAGGGGAGATAGGCCACCCTGGCGTTCCCGTCATGTCCAGATTAGCCGTGGGAACTGGGACGCATGGAAGTGGCGTTCGGGCCACAAGCATAGCGTTGTTACCATCCCTCCATGGGGATTGGGGTTGAGGGGTGTTCTTGCTATCACGAATGGGCACTGGTGTCTGGAATAGGCCAGCACCAGCGTTCGTATTGCTAGCAGTCCCCGCGCTGCCCAAGGCTTCTAGTCCGGCATCCTGGTCTGGAGAATCCCACTGACTCATTTTTGGTAATGCCTGCACCACAGTGGGTTCGTTGATTTGGAGACGTTTCTTTTTGGGGATACGTCTTGCACGAACAGGTGGTGAGGTGTCAGTATGGGAAACAAGGCACCTTTGGGCGGCCGTCTTGTCGAGGTTTTCAGCAATTTGTTTTTGTTTTGGTCAAGACGTTTGCTGTTGGTCGTCTTGCAGTAAGCAGCGTGTGGCTTGGTCGGTTGGTGTTCGGTTCGTTCGTTGCCTGTATAGAGTGTGTGTCGTCTGTGTGCAAGGGTAGGTATGCGTGTAAGTAGGTGCGAGATTACTCACCCCCCCCTTTGGTAGGGGAAGCTCACGCCTTGCTAACACCTGCCAGTTGCAGAAAAATTGAGGCACCCTAGAAATACAGACACGACTCCGTTGCCGAGGGTTTGTTTGGTAACGATATTTCTGAAATTGTCAGAAGGTACGGCCCCTTTTCGCAAATAGGTTGAGGAAAAGGACAGAAGAGCCGGCTGCTCGAACCGTGTTTTCGTTCGTAACCCTCTGTTGGGTATCCAGTCCCTTTCGGAGGACTCCAAAATTATTTATTCCCTTTCCAGCTGAGGTAGTTCCGTGTGTGTATGTGTGTATGTGTGTTAGAACGAAACCGACCGAGTGCAACGTAGGTGTTGACTCCTTGGAGAACCACAGTAGAGGTACTGCTTGTGAATCCTTGTTCTGACCCTTGGAGACCTATTTGTTATAGGTGGGTGAGAATGGAGTGGGATGTGTAGTGGTAGGGTGATTTGTTGCTTGTGATTTCGACAAAATTTGGAATGTCAAAATTTACAACAAAACCCAAAGTGGTGTAGGACTCTTTTGTGAGCCACCACTCTTGTATTGCTCTAGAATCCTTCTTCTGACCTTAGGACACCTTTTGAGTACAGGTGGGTGAGATGGAAGTAGAGTGTGTAGGTAGGAGAGTGATTTTTCGTCTGAAAATTTCGGCAAAATTGGAATTGGCGAAAATTGACAACTGAATCGTCCTTGTGACGTCACCTTTGCTCCTTATTGCTTGGCCTATATTGCCACTGACTAGCCTCCCTACCCCCTGCAAATTTGCTGCAATAGGAGGGTTGAGTATGAGCTAGTTTGCACAAACAGACTTTGTTGCACAGCACTCGTTTTCTGTTTTTCCGTCTGTTTGTGTTTGCTCTTGATTCGTTTGCACCCTATGGATGCTTGGAAGTGAGCAATAAATGACAGAACGAGTGTGTGTTGTCGATAGGAGACACAATTGGGTGTCTGTAAAGTCTGAAATAGGATGGTAGATAGAGAGCAAGACGTGGTTTGTAGGTGTGTGTACAGGGTTCGTTACTGTTAGTATACGTTTGACCCCTTATCACCCAACCAACTACACTCTACCCTTCGCTCCTATTTCTCTTTGGTGTCCTCACACTGTGTTTACAAATGGATGTAATGTGTGTGTGGAGGAGATAGTGGATGGGTATGTATAGGTGTCAACAGAGATTAAGACTTGTTTGTTCGTTTGCCACACGTTCTAGCCTTAGGAATGGCAGAAAATGAGCAATATTGGTACAGAACCGACACGTCTACCCCTCTCTGTCTCTCTGTCTCGTTTCTTGTGCAATGAATCCTCTTTCCTTGCTTATTCTTGCCCAGAAAATGGTGCGGCGAGCTGTCAAAATTTAGCGTAAAAGAAAAACAGGCATGGGACTCCACTTTTATCGGTTCTGTTATAAAAGAATATATTTATTGATGCCTATCCTTTTACTGAACCAAATAATAACAACTTCGCCAATAACCCAATCTTCTTGAGCTTATACAAGCAAGGATCAAAGATGGTGGGAAAATGTGGGAGACTAGCGAAGCCAAAACAACCAAGGCAAACAGCAACCAGTTCCCGTTGTCCGGCCTAACGATAATATAATCCGGGCTAAAAAGGGTAACGGTCCTTTTTAGTAATACTATCGCTGCCTGTCTACAATGGGATTACTGTTGGGAAGAGCTTCGTAATATGTCCGGCTTAATACCCGGTATTATTAAAGTAGCCCATATTTACCTATCTGCGCCTACATAACTTCTGTAGGCATCACCCCCGGATAGCCGGTAAAAAGTACCTTTTTCGGTGTCAGGTGCACCTAGTTTTTTTCCCATTATTTTCAATATCGTTTGGCCGGATTTGACCTAATGCCATTTTAACCTTGGTCTGTTGGCCTTTCTTTTCGGCTTCACTGAGCTAATATAACGAGACATCATTCTCTTTGGGGATTTGTGTCTGGTTGTATTACCGACTTTTTATTGAGCTATCTTCGGGATTGTAACATTGGAGTCACCAGCACAAGGCTGATTTCTTTTCTGGCTTGTTTTTGGAACAGCAGAAAGAAAAATTGGACAGACCTATTTCTTCTGAGTAGGTGTTCCAAAAAACAAATACTCCAGCACATCCCCACACAGCTCCTTCTGCAAAACCAGACGTCTAGGCGTTTGTGAGTAGATGTCTCAGTACCCTCTACACAGCCTGTATCTGTGTCCTCATAAGGAGGCCAGACACCAGACCTCATAGCTGTTCTTGTGTTCTCTCTTGAGACAGAGACAGAGTAGGTCAACAGACGTACAAACAAACACTCACAGTTACAAACAAACTTGAAGGACACGAGCGTAGTACTCCTCCTTTCAAGTCTGTGCACTTAGTTGCCTCTCAAAACACATACATCAGAGTATTTTTGCAAATCTCTGACTGTTTTTCGACAATAGGTCTGAACAAGTGTCAGACGACAGGTCGACTTCTCAAGGAGTGCTTCTCGAGCCTCTTTGACATTATCTGTACGTAGGTCCTCGTACCTCATAACAGATACAACAACAAAAAGAGAAAAAGAAAAGAGGAGTGGAGAAGGAGATCAAGTTTTCAGAGAAAGTCGTATAGACTACTTCTTTCTCACAAACAAAAACACATAAGACATAGAGGTGAGACTCTCTCTCTCTCTACACTGTCTTTTCATCTTTCCTCTCTATTCGTTCCTCAGAGACGAACAGAGTAATTACGGAATAGAAACAGATCTATCTCCTTTGTATTCCTTCAGAGACCATGTCTTCTAGGTCTGAAGAAGCATATTGGAATGAAGAAGGAGGAGAGAATGAGAGAACCCCAATAGACCAGGAGGATAACGTTGGCCCTCTTGGGGACGGGGGAGATCTGGCAGTGCCTTCCTATGAAACAGGAGGACCAGAGGACCGACTGCTCGCCCCTGGGCGGATGGGAGAGTCGGAAGTCGAGAAGGAGAGGAGCGAGGAGGAAGCGAGGTTTGTGGCCGAATATGGCAATCTAAGTGAGAAGGAGTTTGAGGATAAAATAGGGAAGGATGAGGCCTATAAATGGCTATTCATTCCCCCAGAAATACGATGGGGAGATCCCTTGAGAAAGGAGGATATCTGTTACCCCCTCCCAAAACAAGCCCTGTCTCTTGCAAAATTCCTCAGAGACGACAGTGTACAGTTACAGGTGCAACATGTCTCATTTGGGGACAATATGTCTTTACTGGAGCTTCTCGACCTCACCTGGAAAGTGTTCGAGTGTGCTATACTCTATGAGTACCAGTCTAACAAGACTGTCCTGCCATGGAATTCAAGAGCACTGGCTAGGTTGCTCGATCCTGGTCAGGATATCGAATCAATCAAAAGAGGGGAAAGTCCAGGAACGTCCGAGGACAGATTAATGTCATGGATATACCCCTGAGACTTATGGAGATCAAGTTGGTGGACTTGAATAAACTCCAACAAACCCCGATTTATGGCAGGGACCTTCACCCGGCCCTGAAAGAAATAGAAGGCGAAGCTGGAGGGGTGACGAAGATTAAGAAGTTGCATGTGGCCTTGCAGAAGGACGACGCATGGAAGAGGTGGGCTTTCACCAAGGATCATACGATCTTGGAGGGAACGGCCGCACCCGCCCTCACCAATAAAGCGGGAGAGAAGGAGTTGGCGGAGAAGGCTCTGTTCCTTCGGAAGGCTGCCGAGCTCATGTCTTTTTTTCATCATGCTCAAGACCTGCATATCAGGGAAAGAGCAGAGGAGAAAGAAAAGAAGGAGTTGGAGGCAAAGATTGCATTGGCTAAGGCGACGGCTACGAGACAGGCACCTTCCTCTGTGCCTTTTATGTCTCCCCCTGGGTACGTCCCGTCAGCTCATACAGCCCCTCCTGCCCCTACGACTAGCTCAGCGCCTACCACTGTCATTGTCAACAATAATGACAAGAAGGACAGACAGGCTATCATTAACGCCTTCCAAAATTATACCAAGTCCGATGCCACTGCTCTGACGCTGTTCGCAGAGACAGCGAGTCAGAATGACACGGATGCGAACCTTCGAGACAAGCTCCGAAGAATTGATGCTTGTATGAAGCAGCATCCAACGGACGAAACACAGGAGTATGAGGCGTTGTCCACCTTGTTGGACCCATCAATCCTCACACAAGGATTTGATGTTGTGGAATACAAGGCGTTGCGAGCGGTAGAGGTGTCGGCTAGGAGAGCAGCCTCAGACCTGCAGTGCACGGTGCCAGTTGCCGTCCTCTTGCAATACTTTAAAACTCATGGGTATCAGCATCTGTGTACTGGTACTTTGATTGGGTTTGAGATTCTTCAAGAGGTGAACGAAGGGCTGGGCATTAGCGCGAGGTTGGCAGCGATCCTCACTGAGGTCAGCGCCAAGTACGGGCTCTTTTATAGCCGGAAGTCTATCATTTTGTACTTCCTGAGTGCTTTGTGTGCACGACACCCGAGCAAGCTCGCAAGGATCATACAGTCCTGTCCGACCTTCGCGGCGGTGAAGACGGCGGATTTTTTAGAAACGAATATATACGAGAGGGCCGTAGCGGCTGTTCAGCCGAGCGACCTGTATAGGGAGGTGCTCGAAGCGTGTTCCGACTTGGACACGGCCACCGAGTCATTCTCCAGTGCCGCGACACAAGGGGTTGGAGGTGCTCAAGCAGCACATACAACTCGGTCGGCGGGTCAAAAGAGGGGGAGAGACGAGCCGACGCCGTACCACCGCTATTTTTCATATATGGCGTGTAAGAATGAGGCGAAGCATGGAGTAGGCACCTGTCCACACAGTCATGACTCTGACGATGACAGGATGCGAAATATCTTTCTGAGAGAACTCAAAGGCTCAAAAAAGGAGCAGGCCTTATACAGAGTTTACAAGAAGGAGTTGGTGGAGAGGAGGTGGAATGCAAATATGGTCGCGGACGGAGAGTTCCGGGAGGCCATCATTTCCTTCCTTGAGAAGATGAAGAGAAAGGAGGAGAAAGAAGCAGCGGGCCGACAAGCGGCGCCGACTAGAGGAGGAGACGAGAGGAGCGTCACGAGGGTCCCGAGGGACACCAAGAGGATGGGCACCAAGAGGTCGGGGCTATCGGGGAAGGGGAGGCCGGACCCCAGCGCGCCCTCCCAGAGGACACGGATACTGGAATTATAGCTCCAGTTCCAGCTCCAACTACCCCCAGCAAGCTTATACCGCTGCGGAGGGGGGACATCAAGACGAAGACACTGGCTCAGGTGAGCGTGTTGAAGTCCTAGAATGACGGGAGGAAAAGAGGGAGGAGGAGAAGAGAAAGAAGGAGATAAAAACTGTTCTTTTTAATCCGACAGTCACAGTTATGCCTACTGTTGCTGAACAGGATACGAACGGTTCCGTTCCTCCTAGACGTGAAGTTGAAGGCACACAGCCTCACAAGCCTCAAGGTAAGCATTTGCTAGTTCATCCTTCGAGAGCTAATATGATAAATGATGCGAATAGGAAGGCGAAGAAGGCGATGGAGGAGAGGAAGCCGCAACTGAAGGCTAGGTCTCCGCCTACGAAGAAGCAGCGGACCGTTCGCCCGCCAAAGGACGCAACCGTCTCTAGTAGACAAGTGTACATCTAGTGTACCGGACTCTGTCAAGCGGACACTTGAGATACAGAAAGCCCCGGAGACTCAAGAAGTTAAGTTGGAGGAAAAGAGGGAAGAACGGAAGGAGGACAAGGAACTTGAGCTTAGACTCAAAACCCTAGAACAAAAAATTCATGTGCTAGCGGCTAGTATACATAGACCGGACGCGCTATGCTACACTGACCTCTTTTGTGAAACTTTACAAACCACATTAAAAGTTGGTAATGATACGATGGCGAATATTAATATTGTCGGCCAGAAGTTTTTGAATAGTCACCGGACATGGGTTGACAAAAATATTAGAAAAACAAAGGGGACCCTAAAAGGGGTAGGCAGCCGTACGGAAATTACGGGCATCCTCACATTAATTTTCAAATTGAAATCCGGTCGAGTATATCGTGCGGACCTCTATGTTGTCCCCGATTACCACGGTTCAATCCTGCTGTCGTATGACCAATTGGCTACGATGGGGGCAGTGATCGATTGCGCCGCACGGCGAGTAATTTATGGAGTGAAGAATGGAGAGAAGGAGGATATTAATCCGATGACTGCTACTGACTCATACGAGGCTTTTGAGCTGAGTCTAGCAACGGAGAGAAAAAGGTTGGCCTTCATACATGAGGCAACTGAAGCCTATGTACACCCCTATGTCACAGTGCCGGACGAACTGTCCTGGACCGACAATTGGGAGACGGAGATGCAGGCGTATACGGTTACGATTCCCGCATGGGACAAAAAGTCTATTGATGACTTAATCGTAGCGCGTAATGAGGAGATAATATGTGTTGCGAAACAGTGCCCGTCGTTGGCCAGATTCGCAGAAGGTGGTGGGGCAGATGTCCATATTACTAATGGCTACTGTTACCACGCAAAGATGTCAGATGAAAAGAGAGAGGCGTTTGTGCCAAGGAGGAAGGGGCGTATCCCCGATACTCCAGAGGATGACATTAAAACTTTTATCACGAACTTTTGGGGCGATGTGCCTACCTGGCCGCGCTCATTAACTGAAGTGAAAAAGTGTCTACGGACTCTATATCAGAGTAACAAGCCGTATACTGTCATTCTGCCGTACAATGAGAAGGCGATATGGGCACAGGAGATAAGGGACCGGCTTATTGATCATCCTATACCGGTTCCCTCTCGCAAGCAACAGTTAGTGGTGGCTTGTCGACTCGGGTCTCGGGAGCAGAGCAGTGCATACAAGCGGAAGCTCAGAGCCCAGGACAAGTTGAAATTGATACCTCAAGCTTTCACATGCTTTGATGGTTTCTACACCCGTAAGGCTCCGATACAATACGCGAACCTTATTGATATGCTTGTCGGACTCGGTCACGATGATGAGCCGGACACAGTCACGTATGAACGGACGGGACTGGACGATTTGTCCGAGGAAGATTTGAGTTTGGAGGAGGACTTAGCGCCCCTCAAAGAACATAAGAAGATGTCGGAGGAAGATTTCCAAGCGGCGGCGCGGAAAATTCTAGAAGAAGGAGTGGGTACGGAGAGAGAGAAGGAGCTTCTCAAAGCTAAGATGGAGGCGTACAGAGAAATTTTCGACCCTCCTCGGGCAGGTGGTGTAAAGTCGGAGGACTTCACTGCTGTCATTTACAAGATACCGGGTGCGGAGCCATCTCCGGCACCGCGGAGGGCAAATTTGAGCATACATGAGGCGAAGATAGCGGAGGAGAACGTGAGACAGTTGCTCAATGAGAACTTTATTGAGAGATCTACATCTCCAATTGTCTCTCAACCGAAAATCGTCCCCAAGCCAGGAGGAGAATGGCGTTTGACGATCAATTATGCCCGTGTGAATAAGGTGCTAGAGGAAGAGAGAAATCCTCTGCCGACCTTAGAAGAGGGCAGAAGAGTGCTGCGGAATGCTAAATTCTATTCGGTCATTGACCTTAAGAACGGCTTCTGGCAGATACCACTGGACGAGAAATCCAGATGGCTGACTGCATTCGTGGTTGGTATGGAAATATACCAGTGGAAGGTGCTTCCGATGGGACTCAAACAGGCCCCGGGGCTCTTTCAGAAGGCGATGCAGAAGATGTTGAGTGGTCAATATGACGACCAGTCGGAGGATGGTTTTATGAGAAGGAGAGGACAGAAGGCGGGAGAATATGCACTTTGTTACATCGATGACATTATCGTATACTCTAACACAATGGAAGAGCATATCGATCACTTGTCAGATGTCTTCAGGCGCATCGGAGCTTTTGGCCTGAAATGCAACTTAAAGAAATGTCAGCTTGCAAAGACAAGTGTGACGTATTTGGGTTACGAGATTTCTCATAACAGAGTCTCGATATCGCGCGAGAAGAGGGAGGAGATCATGAGTAGACAGTTGCCAAAGAATCGCACAGAGTTACACTCTTTACTTGCGATGGCACAGTACTACAGCCAGTTCATACCCGACTGGGGTGCAACTCGGGCTAAGTTAGAGAAGATGATTGATTTTGGAGACTTTGAGAAGTGGGATGAGGAGGCTTTGCAGGCGTTTAATACGCTCAAAGATCTCATTTACAAAGATCCCAAGGACGGCGGATTAGTACTTATGATGCCCGACTTTACGAAGCCGTTCGTAGTCGACACGGATGCATCTAAGTTTGCGATTGGCGCGGTGCTGCAACAGGAAGATGAGGAGAAAAAGTTGCGCCCGATCATGTTTATTAGTAGAAAGCTGTGTGCGGCGGAGCGAAATTACTGCACGCGACAGAGAGAGGCGTTGGCAGTAGTATGGGCTCTCAAGAGGCTCAGAGAATATCTATGGGGAGGACCTCTATTCACGGTTAGGACCGATCATCACAACCTTCTTTGGTTGATGAATCATGAACAAACCGGCCGTTTGGCGCGGTGGCAAGCTTTCTTGTCATGTTTCAATTTCACGATGGTCTATTTACCGGGAAAGCGAAACGTAGTCGCTGATAGCCTTTCTAGGCTAGAGTTTCAGTCGGAGGTGTCGGCTCTCGTATCATCAGTGGAAATGATAGACCGGCTTATTGGCATGGTGCGACCCATAGTCTCGAATCGTCAAGAGCATTGAAGGCAACGGAGTGCATCATATAGTCACAACACTCCGCACTCGGGTTGGTATAGTACGGCGCCATGAAGGTCTCGTTGAACAGACCAAACGGGTTATTGTACGGACCCGGCATAGGCGGAAGATGCGATAAAGGTTTTACCACACCCTGACCGTATCCGTCACCGTCACCATATTTTCGCTTGCCCTTCTTGCCGTCCGATGAGCCTCCGCTCCTTGGTGGCGGGTATGTTGGTGGTGGCGACATCGGAGGTGGTGGGGACGCGAAGCCCGATGTTGGTGGGTAGTATGGGTAAGGCATCGGTAATGGAAGAGGCAGGTATGGGTGTGCCGCTCCGCTGGCCTGAGTGTTGGGACTGGATGCCCCCGCGTATGGGTTGGACTGTCGGGTGCTGGGTGTGCCCGAGTTTGTCGCTCCCCCAAATGGAAGGGTAGGTGGAGGCAGAACATACGGTGAGCTAGAGGAGCTCGAGGAGTTATAGGGACTCCTTGGAGAACTTGACCACAATTGACGACGTTGTGACCAGTTGTCGCCGGTGACAGAGGTCCACATGTCAAAGGTCTGCCCCGATTTGACCTGGTGGTCTTCGAGAGTGCTGCCCGTGGTTATCATGGCTCGGAGTAACACATCAGCTCGCTTTTCCCTCTCTACCTTGTCGGATGAAAAGATGGAGGAGACGAAGCTGGCGTTTGTCCATGTGGCAACCTCGCACATACGGTCAGTTCGGAACCGTGTGATCTTAAAGTTGATATTGTCCAAGTCCTGTGCTCGGGTAAGGATATTTCGGACAAAAGTCTCACCATGCGTTCGCCCTTGTTGTGGTTCAGCCTTAGCAATTCCGGATAGGACTGCCATTAGGAGTGAAGCGAAGTCGGACTTCACTAAGTTGGTGAGGAGCTTCTGAGGAAGGTCGATTATGGAAGTATAGGCCACATCGACCTCCCACATTCTCCTCGCCGCATCCTGAACCAGGTCGACCGTGATGTGAGGCTGTGTAACATACCCCCAGTCTGCGGCTAGCACAAACCGTCGGAGCACGTAATGGGGTAAGTCCAAGGGGATAATCTTGTTCAAGGCGACCATGTCTTCACCGTAAGCCTGCCAGTTATGCGAGTCTGTAGTGAGTAGCGTTTGGGACGGCCACGCACCAACAAGGCTGTTCAGCAATTGCTTTACGTCTGCACACGTGAGCGCATGACTTGCCACAATACGATCTAGGGCTGCATAAGCCATTAGGAGCTTAAGGCCTTCACGATATGTGAGTCTCGCCGATTGGGTGTGTACAGCAAAGTCAAAGTTCACCTGGTCTCTGACTGCACTGCGTGCCGCGTCGACCCGCTTATGACTGGCGTCTTTGGGTTCGGGCTTTGGCGACTGGCGACGCTGTAGGTGTGAGTCTCTGTCTAGGTCTATCTCCTTCGTCACACCACGCGCTCTCGTTACCCTTCGGAAGGTAATGATAGAGCTACCATCCGGTATCGGGGTTCCTCCCTCACCTGATCCACTAATGACGTGTACGGCAACTTGTATCCGCAGGCAGTCAGAGATGACTTGCAAGATGAGGTCCACCACCGTTAGGTAGTTGATGATGTAGAGGACCGCAGCCGGGTGTGGTACGATTGGGACTCGAGCGGAGTCTGAGCCGTCAAGGAGTACACCGTAGCAGTTGGGAACCTTCAGCCATGTCGCAAATTCCGACATTTTGCCGAAAGGGTCTGTTGCGGTTTCCACTGCTTCAAAGAAGTGTACAAGCTCATTGTATACGTTTGATGTATGTGGGATGATTGCATCCCTCGCTTTTGTTCCAGCAAGGCTCGGTCCCACACGGCAGTGACGTTGTCAAGGCCCTTGAGGGTGACTGTGGCCCTAGTCTTGAGGTTAGCCTGGAGACGGCTTATGTAGGTGGCCTCGGGCCAATAGAAAGTGTCGGCTTGGTTAGCATCGAGTGCATTGACAGCGACAGTACGAGCTGGGTTCTCACTGGTGTACTTGCTGCTATGGAGGGTTAGTCTCAGACGTGGGATGAGAGAGTGGTATGTTGGCCAAGCCTCATCGAGGAGTCGGTCTCGGGCCATACATATCTCCTCCCACAGCGTGAGAAGGTCCTGGATGGATCGGTTATCTATGAACTGATGACCCGTGGCCGTCAACCCCACCACCTTGTCTTTACCTTCTACCGACACGGTTGCTCTTGCCCAGTGAGTGTTGTCCACATACATATTATTAGGAATATGTGGGGCTGCATCAGGGAAGGCATATTGTTGGTTGGGTGCTGCAGGGGAGATAGGCCACCCTGGCGTTCCCGTCATGTCCAGATTAGCCGTGGGAACTGGGACGCATGGAAGTGGCGTTCGGGCCACAAGCATAGCGTTGTTACCATCCCTCCATGGGGATTGGGGTTGAGGGGTGTTCTTGCTATCACGAATGGGCACTGGTGTCTGGAATAGGCCAGCACCAGCGTTCGTATTGCTAGCAGTCCCCGCGCTGCCCAAGGCTTCTAGTCCGGCATCCTGGTCTGGAGAATCCCACTGACTCATTTTTGGTAATGCCTGCACCACAGTGGGTTCGTTGATTTGGAGACGTTTCTTTTTGGGGATACGTCTTGCACGAACAGGTGGTGAGGTGTCAGTATGGGAAACAAGGCACCTTTGGGCGGCCGTCTTGTCGAGGTTTTCAGCAATTTGTTTTTGCTTTGGTCAAGACGTTTGCTGTTGGTCGTCTTGCAGTAAGCAGCGTGTGGCTTGGTCGGTTGGTGTTCGGTTCGTTCGTTGCCTGTATAGAGTGTGTGTCGTCTGTGTGCAAGGGTAGGTATGCGTGTAAGTAGGTGCGAGATTACTCACCCCCCCCTTTGGTAGGGGAAGCTCACGCCTTGCTAACACCTGCCAGTTGCAGAAAAATTGAGGCACCCTAGAAATACAGACACGACTCCGTTGCCGAGGGTTTGTTTGGTAACGATATTTCTGAAATTGTCAGAAGGTACGGCCCCTTTTCGCAAATAGGTTGAGGAAAAGGACAGAAGAGCCGGCTGCTCGAACCGTGTTTTCGTTCGTAACCCTCTGTTGGGTATCCAGTCCCTTTCGGAGGACTCCAAAATTATTTATTCCCTTTCCAGCTGAGGTAGTTCCGTGTGTGTATGTGTGTATGTGTGTTAGAACGAAACCGACCGAGTGCAACGTAGGTGTTGACTCCTTGGAGAACCACAGTAGAGGTACTGCTTGTGAATCCTTGTTCTGACCCTTGGAGACCTATTTGTTATAGGTGGGTGAGAATGGAGTGGGATGTGTAGTGGTAGGGTGATTTGTTGCTTGTGATTTCGACAAAATTTGGAATGTCAAAATTTACAACAAAACCCAAAGTGGTGTAGGACTCTTTTGTGAGCCACCACTCTTGTATTGCTCTAGAATCCTTCTTCTGACCTTAGGACACCTTTTGAGTACAGGTGGGTGAGATGGAAGTAGAGTGTGTAGGTAGGAGAGTGATTTTTCGTCTGAAAATTTCGGCAAAATTGGAATTGGCGAAAATTGACAACTGAATCGTCCTTGTGACGTCACCTTTGCTCCTTATTGCTTGGCCTATATTGCCACTGACTAGCCTCCCTACCCCCTGCAAATTTGCTGCAATAGGAGGGTTGAGTATGAGCTAGTTTGCACAAACAGACTTTGTTGCACAGCACTCGTTTTCTGTTTTTCCGTCTGTTTGTGTTTGCTCTTGATTCGTTTGCACCCTATGGATGCTTGGAAGTGAGCAATAAATGACAGAACGAGTGTGTGTTGTCGATAGGAGACACAATTGGGTGTCTGTAAAGTCTGAAATAGGATGGTAGATAGAGAGCAAGACGTGGTTTGTAGGTGTGTGTACAGGGTTCGTTACTGTTAGTATACGTTTGACCCCTTATCACCCAACCAACTACACTCTACCCTTCGCTCCTATTTCTCTTTGGTGTCCTCACACTGTGTTTACAAATGGATGTAATGTGTGTGTGGAGGAGATAGTGGATGGGTATGTATAGGTGTCAACAGAGATTAAGACTTGTTTGTTCGTTTGCCACACGTTCTAGCCTTAGGAATGGCAGAAAATGAGCAATATTGGTACAGAACCGACACGTCTACCCCTCTCTGTCTCTCTGTCTCGTTTCTTGTGCAATGAATCCTCTTTCCTTGCTTATTCTTGCCCAGAAAATGGTGCGGCGAGCTGTCAAAATTTAGCGTAAAAGAAAAACAGGCATGGGACTCCACTTTTATCGGTTCTGTTATAAAAGAATATATTTATTGATGCCTATCCTTTTACTGAACCAAATAATAACAACTTCGCCAATAACCCAATCTTCTTGAGCTTATACAAGCAAGGATCAAAGATGGTGGGAAAATGTGGGAGACTAGCGAAGCCAAAACAACCAAGGCAAACAGCAACCAGTTCCCGTTGTCCGGCCTAACGATAATATAATCTGGGCTAAAAGGGTAACGGTCCTTTTTAGTAATACTATCGCTGCCTGTCTACAATGGGATTACTGTTGGGAAGAGCTTCGTAATATGTCCGGCTTAATACCCGGTATTATTAAAGTAGCCCATATTTACCTATCTGCGCCTACATAACTTCTGTAGGCATCACCCCCCGGATAGCCGGTAAAAAGTACAGTTTTTCGGGTGTCAGGTGCACCTAGTTTTTTTCCCAGTATTTCAATATCGTTTGGCCGGATTTGACCTAATGCCATTTTAACCGTGGTCTGTGGCCGCTTTCTTTTTCGGCTTCACTGAGCTAATATAACGAGACATCATTCTCCTTTGGGGGATTTGTGTCTGGTTGTATTACCGACTTTTTATCGAGCTATCTTCAGGGATTGTAACATTGGAGTCACCAGCACAAGGCTGATTTCTTTTCTGGCTTGTTTTTGGAACAGCAGAAAGAAAAATTGGACAGACCTATTTCTTCTGAGTAGGTGTTCCAAAAAACAAATACTCCAGCACATCCCCACACAGCTCCTTCTGCAAAACCAGACGTCTAGGCGTTTGTGAGTAGATGTCTCAGTACCCTCTACACAGCCTGTATCTGTGTCCTCATAAGGAGGCCAGACACCAGACCTCATAGCTGTTCTTGTGTTCTCTCTTGAGACAGAGACAGAGTAGGTCAACAGACGTACAAACAAACACTCACAGTTACAAACAAACTTGAAGGACACGAGCGTAGTACTCCTCCTTTCAAGTCTGTGCACTTAGTTGCCTCTCAAAACACATACATCAGAGTATTTTTGCAAATCTCTGACTGTTTTTCGACAATAGGTCTGAACAAGTGTCAGACGACAGGTCGACTTCTCAAGGAGTGCTTCTCGAGCCTCTTTGACATTATCTGTACGTAGGTCCTCGTACCTCATAACAGATACAACAACAAAAAGAGAAAAAGAAAAGAGGAGTGGAGAAGGAGATCAAGTTTTCAGAGAAAGTCGTATAGACTACTTCTTTCTCACAAACAAAAACACATAAGACATAGAGGTGAGACTCTCTCTCTCTCTACACTGTCTTTTCATCTTTCCTCTCTATTCGTTCCTCAGAGACGAACAGAGTAATTACGGAATAGAAACAGATCTATCTCCTTTGTATTCCTTCAGAGACCATGTCTTCTAGGTCTGAAGAAGCATATTGGAATGAAGAAGGAGGAGAGAATGAGAGAACCCCAATAGACCAGGAGGATAACGTTGGCCCTCTTGGGGACGGGGGAGATCTGGCAGTGCCTTCCTATGAAACAGGAGGACCAGAGGACCGACTGCTCGCCCCTGGGCGGATGGGAGAGTCGGAAGTCGAGAAGGAGAGGAGCGAGGAGGAAGCGAGGTTTGTGGCCGAATATGGCAATCTAAGTGAGAAGGAGTTTGAGGATAAAATAGGGAAGGATGAGGCCTATAAATGGCTATTCATTCCCCCAGAAATACGATGGGGAGATCCCTTGAGAAAGGAGGATATCTGTTACCCCCTCCCAAAACAAGCCCTGTCTCTTGCAAAATTCCTCAGAGACGACAGTGTACAGTTACAGGTGCAACATGTCTCATTTGGGGACAATATGTCTTTACTGGAGCTTCTCGACCTCACCTGGAAAGTGTTCGAGTGTGCTATACTCTATGAGTACCAGTCTAACAAGACTGTCCTGCCATGGAATTCAAGAGCACTGGCTAGGTTGCTCGATCCTGGTCAGGATATCGAATCAATCAAAAGAGGGGAAAGTCCAGGAACGTCCGAGGACAGATTAATGTCATGGATATACCCCTGAGACTTATGGAGATCAAGTTGGTGGACTTGAATAAACTCCAACAAACCCCGATTTATGGCAGGGACCTTCACCCGGCCCTGAAAGAAATAGAAGGCGAAGCTGGAGGGGTGACGAAGATTAAGAAGTTGCATGTGGCCTTGCAGAAGGACGACGCATGGAAGAGGTGGGCTTTCACCAAGGATCATACGATCTTGGAGGGAACGGCCGCACCCGCCCTCACCAATAAAGCGGGAGAGAAGGAGTTGGCGGAGAAGGCTCTGTTCCTTCGGAAGGCTGCCGAGCTCATGTCTTTTTTTCATCATTCTCAAGACCTGCATATCAGGGAAAGAGCAGAGGAGAAAGAAAAGAAGGAGTTGGAGGCAAAGATTGCATTGGCTAAGGCGACGGCTACGAGACAGGCACCTTCCTCTGTGCCTTTTATGTCTCCCCCTGGGTACGTCCCGTCAGCTCATACAGCCCCTCCTGCCCCTACGACTAGCTCAGCGCCTACCACTGTCATTGTCAACAATAATGACAAGAAGGACAGACAGGCTATCATTAACGCCTTCCAAAATTATACCAAGTCCGATGCCACTGCTCTGACGCTGTTCGCAGAGACAGCGAGTCAGAATGACACGGATGCGAACCTTCGAGACAAGCTCCGAAGAATTGATGCTTGTATGAAGCAGCATCCAACGGACGAAACACAGGAGTATGAGGCGTTGTCCACCTTGTTGGACCCATCAATCCTCACACAAGGATTTGATGTTGTGGAATACAAGGCGTTGCGAGCGGTAGAGGTGTCGGCTAGGAGAGCAGCCTCAGACCTGCAGTGCACGGTGCCAGTTGCCGTCCTCTTGCAATACTTTAAAACTCATGGGTATCAGCATCTGTGTACTGGTACTTTGATTGGGTTTGAGATTCTTCAAGAGGTGAACGAAGGGCTGGGCATTAGCGCGAGGTTGGCAGCGATCCTCACTGAGGTCAGCGCCAAGTACGGGCTCTTTTATAGCCGGAAGTCTATCATTTTGTACTTCCTGAGTGCTTTGTGTGCACGACACCCGAGCAAGCTCGCAAGGATCATACAGTCCTGTCCGACCTTCGCGGCGGTGAAGACGGCGGATTTTTTAGAAACGAATATATACGAGAGGGCCGTAGCGGCTGTTCAGCCGAGCGACCTGTATAGGGAGGTGCTCGAAGCGTGTTCCGACTTGGACACGGCCACCGAGTCATTCTCCAGTGCCGCGACACAAGGGGTTGAAGGTGCTCAAGCAGCACATACAACTCGGTCGGCGGGTCAAAAGAGGGGGAGAGACGAGCCGACGCCGTACCACCGCTATTTTTCATATATGGCGTGTAAGAATGAGGCGAAGCATGGAGTAGGCACCTGTCCACACAGTCATGACTCTGACGATGACAGGATGCGAAATATCTTCCTGAGAGAACTCAAAGGCTCAAAAAAGGAGCAGGCCTTATACAGAGTTTACAAGAAGGAGTTGGTGGAGAGGAGGTGGAATGCAAATATGGTCGCGGACGGAGAGTTCCGGGAGGCCATCATTTCCTTCCTTGAGAAGATGAAGAGAAAGGAGGAGAAAGAAGCAGCGGGCCGACAAGCGGCGCCGACTAGAGGAGGAGACGAGAGGAGCGTCACGAGGGTCCCGAGGGACACCAAGAGGATGGGCACCAAGAGGTCGGGGCTATCGGGGAAGGGGAGGCCGGACCCCAGCGCGCCCTCCCAGAGGACACGGATACTGGAATTATAGCTCCAGTTCCAGCTCCAACTACCCCCAGCAAGCTTATACCGCTGCGGAGGGGGGACGTCAAGACGAAGACACTGGCTCAGGTGAGCGTGTTGAAGTCCTAGAATGACGGGAGGAAAAGAGGGAGGAGGAGAAGAGAAAGAAGGAGATAAAAACTGTTCTTTTTAATCCGACAGTCACAGTTATGCCTACTGTTGCTGAACAGGATACGAACGGTTCCGTTCCTCCTAGACGTGAAGTTGAAGGCACACAGCCTCACAAGCCTCAAGGTAAGCATTTGCTAGTTCATCCTTCGAGAGCTAGTATGATAAATGATGCGAATAGGAAGGCGAAGAAGGCGATGGAGGAGAGGAAGCCGCAACTGAAGGCTAGGTCTCCGCCTACGAAGAAGCAGCGGACCGTTCGCCCGCCAAAGGACGCAACCGTCTCTAGTAGACAAGTGTACATCTAGTGTACCGGACTCTGTCAAGCGGACACTTGAGATACAGAAAGCCCCGGAGACTCAAGAAGTTAAGTTGGAGGAAAAGAGGGAAGAACGGAAGGAGGACAAGGAACTTGAGCTTAGACTCAAAACCCTAGAACAAAAAATTCATGTGCTAGCGGCTAGTATACATAGACCGGACGCGCTATGCTACACTGACCTCTTTTGTGAAACTTTACAAACCACATTAAAAGTTGGTAATGATACGATGGCGAATATTAATATTGTCGGCCAGAAGTTTTTGAATAGTCACCGGACATGGGTTGACAAAAATATTAGAAAAACAAAGGGGACCCTAAAAGGGGTAGGCAGCCGTACGGAAATTACGGGCATCGTCACATTAATTTTCAAATTGAAATCCGGTCGAGTATATCGTGCGGACCTCTATGTTGTCCCCGATTACCACGGTTCAATCCTGCTGTCGTATGACCAATTGGCTACGATGGGGGCAGTGATCGATTGCGCCGCACGGCGAGTAATTTATGGAGTGAAGAATGGAGAGAAGGAGGATATTAATCCGATGACTGCTACTGACTCATACGAGGCTTTTGAGCTGAGTCTAGCAACGGAGAGAAAAAGGTTGGCCTTCATACATGAGGCAACTGAAGCCTATGTACACCCCTATGTCACAGTGCCGGACGAACTGTCCTGGACCGACAATTGGGAGACGGAGATGCAGGCGTATACGGTTACGATTCCCGCATGGGACAAAAAGTCTATTGATGACTTAATCGTAGCGCGTAATGAGGAGATAATATGTGTTGCGAAACAGTGCCCGTCGTTGGCCAGATTCGCAGAAGGTGGTGGGGCAGATGTCCATATTACTAATGGCTACTGTTACCACGCAAAGATGTCAGATGAAAAGAGAGAGGCGTTTGTGCCAAGGAGGAAGGGGCGTATCCCCGATACTCCAGAGGATGACATTAAAACTTTTATCACGAACTTTTGGGGCGATGTGCCTACCTGGCCGCGCTCATTAACTGAAGTGAAAAAGTGTCTACGGACTCTATTTGAGAGTAACAAGCCGTATACTGTCATTCTGCCGTACAATGAGAAGGCGATATGGGCACAGGAGATAAGGGACCGGCTTATTGATCATCCTATACCGGTTCCCTCTCGCAAGCAATAGTTAGTGGTGGCTTGTCGACTCGGGTCTCGGGAGCAGAGCAGTGCATACAAGCGGAAGCTCAGAGCCCAGGACAAGTTGAAATTGATACCTCAAGCTTTCACATGCTTTGATGGTTTCTACACCCGTAAGGCTCCGATACAATACGCGAACCTTATTGATATGCTTGTCGGACTCGGTCACGATGATGAGCCGGACACAGTCACGTATGAACGGACGGGACTGGACGATTTGTCCGAGGAAGATTTGAGTTTGGAGGAGGACTTAGCGCCCCTCAAAGAACATAAGAAGATGTCGGAGGAAGATTTCCAAGCGGCGGCGCGGAAAATTCTAGAAGAAGGAGTGGGTACGGAGAGAGAGAAGGAGCTTCTCAAAGCTAAGATGGAGGCGTACAGAGAAATTTTCGACCCTCCTCGGGCAGGTGGTGTAAAGTCGGAGGACTTCACTGCTGTCATTTACAAGATACCGGGTGCGGAGCCATCTCCGGCACCGCGGAGGGCAAATTTGAGCATACATGAGGCGAAGATAGCGGAGGAGAACGTGAGACAGTTGCTCAATGAGAACTTTATTGAGAGATCTACATCTCCAATTGTCTCTCAACCGAAAATCGTCCCCAAGCCAGGAGGAGAATGGCGTTTGACGATCAATTATGCCCGTGTGAATAAGGTGCTAGAGGAAGAGAGAAATCCTCTGCCGACCTTAGAAGAGGGCAGAAGAGTGCTGCGGAATGCTAAATTCTATTCGGTCATTGACCTTAAGAACGGCTTCTGGCAGATACCACTGGACGAGAAATCCAGATGGCTGACTGCATTCGTGGTTGGTATGGAAATATACCAGTGGAAGGTGCTTCCGATGGGACTCAAACAGGCCCCGGGGCTCTTTCAGAAGGCGATGCAGAAGATGTTGAGTGGTCAATATGACGACCAGTCGGAGGATGGTTTTATGAGAAGGAGAGGACAGAAGGCGGGAGAATATGCACTTTGTTACATCGATGACATTATCGTATACTCTAACACAATGGAAGAGCATATCGATCACTTGTCAGATGTCTTCAGGCGCATCGGAGCTTTTGGCCTGAAATGCAACTTAAAGAAATGTCAGCTTGCAAAGACAAGTGTGACGTATTTGGGTTACGAGATTTCTCATAACAGAGTCTCGATATCGCGCGAGAAGAGGGAGGAGATCATGAGTAGACAGTTGCCAAAGAATCGCACAGAGTTACACTCTTTACTTGCGATGGCACAGTACTACAGCCAGTTCATACCCGATTGGGGTGCAACTCGGGCTAAGTTGGAGAAGATGATTGATTTTGGAGACTTTGAGAAGTGGGATGAGGAGGCTTTGCAGGCGTTTAATACGCTCAAAGATCTCATTTACAAAGATCCCAAGGACGGCGGATTAGTACTTATGATGCCCGACTTTACGAAGCCGTTCGTAGTCGACACGGATGCATCTAAGTTTGCGATTGGCGCGGTGCTGCAACAGGAAGATGAGGAGAAAAAGTTGCGCCCGATCATGTTTATTAGTAGAAAGCTGTGTGCGGCGGAGCGAAATTACTGCACGCGACAGAGAGAGGCGTTGGCAGTAGTATGGGCTCTCAAGAGGCTCAGAGAATATCTATGGGGAGGACCTCTATTCACGGTTAGGACCGATCATCACAACCTTCTTTGGTTGATGAATCATGAACAAACCGGCCGTTTGGCGCGGTGGCAAGCTTTCTTGTCATGTTTCAATTTCACGATGGTCTATTGACCGGGAAAGCGAAACGTAGTCGCTGATAGCCTTTCTAGGCTAGAGTTTCAGTCGGAGGTGTCGGCTCTCGTATCATCAGTGGAAATGATAGATCTGTCCACGGACAAGGTGTACGAGGTAAGCCACATAGAGGCGATGCAGATGGCAAGAGGCGTTCGATATGACCGCACGGGTCTACGATATAGTCCTCAAGGCCCGGATCATGGCATATGCTGTGAGGCGCATGTTCTCGAAGACGCTGAGTGGTCTTATGAGGCATACGAGAATTCGAAGGCGAATATAAAAGAGGAGGAGGAGACGACTGAGGTCTATACTGAACCTCCACAGGAAAATCGAAGCGAGCTTGATGAAGACCCGGAGAGGGTAGGAGTAAGGTTGGAGGACGGTACTATCCATATCGCCTCGCCTACCGCATGGAGGCAGCAGCAGGCGACGGATCCGGAGTTCAAGGAGCTCATAACGTTATACAAGAACCCTGATGAGCTTAAAAAGACTCCGCAGATCAAAGATCAAATGAAGGAGATGGCGTGGAGAGATGGGCTATTGTGGTACAAGGGCCAGCATGGCAAATTTGCATCACAGCCTGACAAACGGACTCTCTGGGTACCGGAGAAGTTGAGGCGCTTCATATATGTTGCAGCCCATAACTGCCCCTTACTGGCACATCCGGGTCGACAAAGAACTCATTGGTTCATAGCGAGGCGATTTTGGTGGAAAGGAATGAAGGAGGAGATAGACAGAGAAGTAGCCGCATGTATCCCATGCAAAACCACAAAGACACAGTTGAAGGCGAATTTCGGCCTGATCGGTACATTCCCGTTACACGCCGGGATGTTTGAATTCTTACACATCGATCATGTGGGACCTTTCCCCGAATCGGCCGAAGGGTACAAATACCTTTTTACTGCGATAGATCGAGCCACCAATTATGTCTGGGTTGTTCCTGTTAAGGACGTTACAGGCAAGACAACTGCGGAGGCTCTGATCGACATGATCGTCTCGCAGATCGGAGTGCCTAGAAAGATATGTTCTGATCGAGGTTCTGACTTTAATAATGAAGTCATCGACAGACTATCTAAGTACTACGGGATGAAATGGCAATGTGTTACTGCCTATAACCCGAGAGCGAATGGCAAGATCGAGCGGGTACATAGACCTCTCTAAGCCTCGCTTAAGATGTACTGTATGAAGAAGGAGAATCAGAGAGCCTGGGTGGAGGCAGCACCTTCATTTGCCTTTGCAAGGAACTGTCTACCCTCATCGGCATTAGGAGGAGCCAGGAGCTCAGTCTCGCCATATCAATTGGTTTACGGCCGAGAGCCTAATATCCCAACCTCGCTTCTGCATCCAAAGGACACTTGGGCAGATGAGGATGAGTTGTTCGGGATGAGGCTAAGAGCGAAGATGGAGGCGGAGCAAATAGTTGCGGCGCATATGGAGGCGGAGCGCAGAAAGACTGATGCACAAGGAGTGCGACAAGCGCACTTAGATCAAGTCCGTTTCCGGGTTGGGGATATTGTACTCCTGTACCATCCTCAAGTACCCAAGGGGGTTAGCTCTAAGCTGTTTACCCACTGGAAAGGACCATACCAGATTATGGAGCAGATGGGACCTCTGAACTATAAGATCAGGGGTAGAGGGAAGGTGCAAATTGTGAATGTTCGAAGGCTGATCAAATATGACCCCTTCTTACTCGAGGATGAATCCGTTGAGGAGGCGTTGAAACGGATGAAGGAGGATTTCAAAGAGGTTCCGCCTATCAGTAAGGAGGATACCTTAGAGGAGGAGAATGCCTATCGGGCACCTGTCTCGGAGAAGGAGGAGACCGAGAAGGAGAGCAAGGAAGACTCAAACCGCAAAAGCGCGGCGGGGACTCAGTCTAAGGCCCCCATAGTCCGCGGCGGTACAAAGGAGAAGTTCACGGAGGCGCAGAGGAGGAGAGCGCAAAATGACCTTATCTTCGACCAACCGAGGAAGGTGGCGAGATCGACGCGAGCGACGGATGTCATGGAGGAGGAGAAGAGAAGGACACTAACCCAAACGCGGGTAATGTGGACATTCGACATGCGCGATGGAAGGAAGGCGAGGCGATTGCGACCATCAAGTGGGTCCGAGACGCTTTTTATCTGTTGAGACCGGCAGAATCTCATGTTGCCGATGACACTCTCTCAGATCTTTATCTCATGCGAGCTGTGGCGGTCCCGCAGACTACACGGGCAGCGCGGACATCGAAGAGATCCTCAGCAGCAAAAACGATACAACCGGTACTCCATTTCTGGAGAAGCATGGACCCTGTTGAGGATCCAAAAGCTAGACAATACTTACCGGTATACAAAGACGCGAAAGATCTCGAGACTTGGGATGATACTATTACCCCTCGAGACAAAGACCACACTGCGTGGACTATTCAGTCACTGCCTAGGGGAGTGCTTGACATTCCTTTTGACTTATCATTGGGCGCCATCCCTAACAAAATATGGGACATTCTTGAGGAGTCAAAGTTTGACTTGACTTTTGTTGGCGGCCCGCCACCTGGCAAAGGGGTTCGCGCAAGGCGACGAAGGCAGTAAGTGACATTTTTTTCTTTTATCACGCGTCGGACATTGAAAGCTGCATGTGGATTAATCTCATAGTGCCCATGTCAGATCATGTCTTATTAAAATATTTTTATACCATTGTTGTTACTTGGAATTTTTATCGCAACATATGAGTGCGAAGGTCAATCGGCAAATGGATACGACACCGTAGAAGGGGATCGCTTGTGAGTTTAGCGATGGTGTTCCTGGTACGACCCTGCTTCAAGTATCCAGGGTGATGTTCTCAATAAATGTTCTCATAGTAGACATATTAAATATTTTTTTCTTTGGATATACTTAATATCGTCATACCAGCACGGTCCGTCTCTACTTGTGTCGGTTTATCGCATGGTCGGGTTCACTCACACCGGCTTTGGATATAGTTATTAGGACTGGCCCCCTACTACTATGTTAAGGTAACTGATTGAAAACAAGGGTATGTTATTAAAAGACAATGTATTTACTGATCGGAAGTGTTTTTAGAGAAGGAGAAAAAATTATAATGCTGCTTTTATTTTAATAGTAATACTATTTGTTCTTGACATACTGCCTCAGGATTAAGTTACGGGGGGGACAACGAGTGTGGAAGGAGGAGTTTTTTATTTATTTACAAAAAATGAGGCTAGAGATTTACAGTTGACGCGTGTCTGGTGTATGCGTTTTATTTATCCACTGCACCGTCTATCCGTGGGTTAATGCACTTAGTTGCAACACCCCGTAGCATTTGTGCAGAAAAGAAATCAGCAGCTACATGACGAAAATATTGCATATTTCAGTCATAAAAACTGGAAGGGGTACTGTAGGCATCACCCCCCGGATAGCCGGTAAAAAGTACAGTTTTTCGGGTGTCAGGTGCACCTAGTTTTTTTCCCAGTATTTCAATATCGTTTGGCCGGATTTGACCTAATGCCATTTTAACCGTGGTCTGTGGCCGCTTTCTTTTTCGGCTTCACTGAGCTAATATAACGAGACATCATTCTCCTTTGGGGGATTTGTGTCTGGTTGTATTACCGACTTTTTATCGAGCTATCTTCAGGGATTGTAACACTTCAATTAAAAAAAAAAAAAGAAAAGAAAAAAGAAAAGAAAAAACTTCGGAAAAGAGAAAAGAAAAGAGAAAAGACAAGAAACATAAAGAAAAGAAAGTATTCTAAATAAATTAAAGCAAGCTATAGCTAAGAACAAACAAGTTTATTCACAAGTTTTTGTAACTTTATTTTACCTGTTTGGCTTTTGATCTCAGCTCGAGATATCCTTTTTTGATATTTTGTATTAATATTAATACCTAGGATGAATTTAGCAAGAAAGACAGTGTTAGACAACGAAGCATATTTATGTGAATTAGAAGCCTGCCGTCGGAGTGTGTAATTCCCATCACGAACCGAGCCAGGAGAATGTTTATTTTTTTGGTCCGTTGTGAGGGTCGAATACCACAGGAGGTCACCAGGTATGTGACTTCGTCAGGGAGAGTGACTGGGGTTTCCTTTCCGGAAGCCATCACGCGCAAACAAGGCAAGAAAAATATTCTCCCGCCTGTTTTCCTCACTGCAGGGGGTGAAATGACACGCACAAAGCCTAAAAAAATATTCAGGTAAAATACAAACCACCACATTTTGAGCAGTACATCTTTTCTGACTTCGGTAGTTTGGACTGACGGGAAATGTCCTCATTATTGTTAAATTCTGCGTTGTGGGAAGTCGACGATAGGTAAGAGGGGGACGCCCCGGTTGCCGGTTAACGACTGGAAGCATTGCGGAGGCCCTTCGTCAATTGTAGATAGATAGATAGATAGATAGATAGATAGATAGATAGATAGATAGATAGATAGATAGGTAGATAGATAGATAGATTGATTGAAAGATAGATAGATAGATAGATAGATATGTTTAATGTTTAATCTATGGGCGTGGCTTAGCTTGAAAAGCCATTGCCTCGTATACTACCCCCGGACAAGAACTTTCAGCACCGGCCAAGCTGCACACCAACCACTGTCTCGCTGTGGTTGGTGTCTGTGCCCAGTTCAAGCCGAAAGGTAGCCGAGCCCTTTTGAACTATACGGGACAACACTAGAACACTCCCCAGGAGCGCGTGCCCTAAGGAGATGATGCCATGAGCAAGTCGAGGTTTCAGGAGTTCACGCTCGTTGTGAGTTACCTTTCTACAACCCCGACTTCATCAACCCTTTGCATCACGCCCCGACTTCATCAGCCATGGTCAGGAGTTGGTTGCCTGTTTAGCCCTTGCGCTGCGCGCGATTAACAAAATCGTCATTGTAGGAGATACTTAGATCTGAACCCTAGGCTGAGTTGCCAGTGGCAGAGACCGTCTCCAGGGATAGATAGATAGATAGATAGATAGATAGATAGATAGATAGATAGATAGATAGATAGATAGAAT
>WBZZ01004586.1:0-26623 GCA_019918135.1 Paulinella micropora
GAATTCCCACCGTAAAATGTGGTTATGAGACGTGAAGTCGGGAAGTTTTCCACAACTTTTGGGGAAGGGGCAAAAAGTTAACACCCCCTAGGATCCAGGAGTAAAATCCGTGGCAGATTTCTCAAGAGCGCAGGTGCTTGCTTTTGCGGTAAATTCTCGGTGTAGCCAGTGTAGGGGGAGGGGTAGCCAGTGCCGGGGTAGCCAGTGTAGGGGGGTGGGGGGGGGGGGGGGGGAAGTAGTCGAGGTGATGATCGATGAAATGCATACGAATTCGGGTAGAGGTACCGGGCACAACCGCACCACGCGAAAACCTAGCCACTCCTACACTAGGGACACACCCGCCGATATCTCTATCTTATCTAAAATACTGCCTAGGTCTGCTCTTCTACGGGAGAGAAGGGATAGGACCTAACTTGATATGACAAACGGGAAAAATGACCTTTCCCCGCCTGCCGTGGGGTGCGACGGCCCTGAAGGTATCTTGACGGGTCGGTAGTTGGTGTTGCCGCCATGGGTTGGAATGATTTCAGGCTAGCTCAACCTAGCCATTGCACATCACACTCGCTTCCTCTGGAGTTGTCATTCCGCCTCTCGCGGCTCTGACATGTGTAGGGTGTGATAGATTATTCCCCACAGAATGTCATGTCATTTATGTCAAGCCCCCTCAATCCTGTTGTTTGGGTGAAATGTTGAAACATACCACGAGCCATAAGCATATATACTCCATTCATGCACTTAAGTGTCCCTATTCCGAAACAGCCCGATTCCTATATAATCCCGAGGCAACAATTACGGACAGGCGAAGGGACCCAAGGGCTCATGTCGCGCCCAAATCCCCCTGTTGACAAGTACATAAATAAGCAAGTGTGCAAAGACGATAAACATGCAAATCCACACGACAAACACACTTACTTTACTCAAAATCTTGGTTCAACAATTCCTAAAATAACTTATAAGTATGTCTCCTGTAGGCATGGAAAAAGCCCTGGAGCTATATCTAGCGTTCCTATTAGCGTGCGTGGCGTCAGTGTGCGTTATCGTGGTGGTCCATTTGCTCATGCAAGCCATCGCGGTCGATAGGGGGAAAGCATCGGAACAACGGCAGGAAGGCCAGCCGATAGCATGGGTGCCGCCGGAGGCCAAACAACCGTCTGGGTCCCAATTGCCTATGTCGGAGAGCCCCAGGTTCACCAACCCACCACACAAACGACACAAAGCAACGCACTCGGAAGATGAGGGGGCCGGAGACTTTCCGGAGGGCCTTACCCAACCCCGCCCGAGCACAAGCGCGTCCAATAGCCCACCCAGCAACACACACAATCTTTCGCTTACCGAGGCCCAGTATGCCCGCATGAGTTCGAAGGAAGTAGCAGCACTGGCTAGTACTGCGAACACACCTCCCTCTCCACCAACGGACGAGGATGTCGACCCGGAGGGTATAACCGCCCTACCAGAGGAAGACGACAAACCATGGCGTATGCCGGACGAGTTCGACCAATCGGACACCGCATACGAAACGGGGGAAGATAGTGATCCTGATGTGTTGGCGCGCAACCGAGCAAAGCGGCGCATAAAGGCCCGCCGCCACTATTGGCGAAGATTCGGCAGCCAAGACAAAACCGTACCTGACAAATACAGCGACGGGTTGAACCCGGTTGAGGAGTCAAAACCCGTTCCTGCGGTAACCGATTTGGAATATCAGCACCACCGCTATCCACCGCCCGAAGAACCCCGACATTGGGAACGAGGAGTTTGTGGCATACTTCCACAAAACTGACGACCTCCCGTACGTATACGGCCCGATCGACCGACCTGTATATTGTCACGGAGGCAAATGGGTACGGTCGAACACTTACCGACTCGTTCGATGGGAAACCAAGGAAGGGAAACCCAAAGCTCCTCCTTCCAGCCCGCCCCATAGGGTCAACTACGATAACACCAACCGATTGATGATGCCCTATCGAATTTCGGAGCACAATATGCTACGGGGGGTGGATCCGCACCTTCATCAAATAGCGGTTGAACGCGAAGAGCTCTCTAGGCCCGTTCGATACGCATTTGACCCCGCATCGCGCCGAATACACCGCATATACCCCATACCCGGATATCACGGACGCGGAGCGCCGCCTGCGGCTCGAATTCCCTGCGCTAAGGCACACAACCAATCTGCGATCCAATCCCTTCCAACCTACGAAGGAACCATACCGGCACATGCTGGTCGGCAACCAGGTCAACTGGGTCCCGGACCCTCACCTATTTGAGGAGTCACCAGCCAAGGGAGTCGTACTTGAAGGGAGAGTGCCCACACCGCCCCCACCACTGATGGATGAGAGAGGTGTCTGGTCCAACAACCCGAGCTGTTCCTACATGGACACGGACGCAAACCTCCTCATGGTGACCTGTTGCGGGCTGAACTCGGTGGCGGTCAATGGATCGTACGCCTGCAACCGCAGATGGACCTTACCCTCTGACATTTACACGTCACCAGAGCGTAACGGACCGCACCTCTGTCCGGAACACACGCTCACCTACAAGAGGCGGGAAAGGAAATTCCCGTTCACGAACCCAGCGCATGTTCCCCCAGGACCGCCAACCTGGCGCGCTCACGAAAATCCACTCCCACACGTGGAATCATACGTCCCTATCCCGAACGACCTACAACGCTAACCGAGGCGGAGTGGGCGTTAACTCGTTCCATAATGGGCTGGACTAGCTTGTCCGACCAACAAAGGGCGTGTGTGCTCCGATTCTATGGCATAAACGCGCAGCCCAAACATCTCTTGGAACCCTATGAGCTCCGAAGGCTCCGATGGCCACAAATGGACATCAATTGCTACTACTACCTCCTGGAGGAAGCGGGTGTACCCCTTCCGGAGGAAGTAAAAGCATACCGGGCCTATCACCTAAGAAAGGGCCACCTCGCCTGATAATGGTCGGGGACGAGTTGCGCCGATTCCTGGAGGCTCTCGGCCTACCCCACGAGGAGAGTGCAACATAACCGTCTCTCCTCACCTTATCAAGATATATCCCCATATACATACCTAACCTTCGCCCTCCTACCTGGGCGGAGTTACTATCGTCCCCGGCCCCCTATGACTCCCGCCCGATTCCAGGGAGCGGCACGGCTGCGGCAAAGACATTACCTCCGTTTTCGCCAAGAACACATGGCGACATGGCTCATAGCCGTTCGCTATAGTTTGTTCCGGAACGGCCATGGGTACCTACCTAATGTCGTGCCCAGTGATGGCGATCCAAGACCTACCGACCCTCGACGCCTCCAACCATTGGGCGGAGAGATGGGCCAGACACTTCCGTCACCACGCCCGTCCAGAATGGGATGGCGCGGTACAAGACGTGGAGTTCCAATGGCACCAGGCAACAACGCCGTTGGATTATATATATCGATATCACTCTCGACATTGTTACCCCCGATGGGAACAAGTGTACGAATATAAACTCGGGGCCATTATACGACAACTATACCCTGAGTATAAACCACCGCAATTATCTATCCGACCGTTCGAGCTCTCCGACGACGAACGGAAGATGATTCGGATCCAACTCGATCACGAGCGTGACGATCCTCCCCTCGACCAAATCGAGGAACGTCCTCGCGGCCGCTCTCCCTCCCAGTCCAGCACTGAGGACAATGTCACCCGATATGTGGAAGCGGACGAGAATGACGAGTTTTTGAGACCCTCCAAAAGGGGTTGTATATATCTCCATAGACACTTCTTACAATAACTTCCAGCTGGCTCGATTCAATTGTATATATCTATACCAAAAAAAAGTCCACCAAGGACACCAAAAATGAAACAAACATCTAGACTGGCAAAGCGCCCGTTCATTCCAACAAATGGACGATCTACGAGCAAGTTCATTATCCACCTAAGCGCTAATGAATCTGCTCATAGATCTGGGGATCGCGCTCCGACACCTCTGTCCTATAACAGGGATTCGGGAAGCATACTGAAGATATCTCACCTGTTCTTCCCGTCCGTGGGTCAGATTGGGTGAAGTATCTAACGTACGACCCATTCCAGTCTTATGGTCTCCCAGCCAGAGAACCCGACCGATTTGCGGAGTTCACTTGGAGAACACATTCATCCCAACCTTTCCAATTAGGGCAGATGGGGTGAAGATGTTGCCACACGGTCAAGTCCGAGGCGCGCTGTGAGAGCTTGCACCAGCAGTATACCCGCCAGAGGTTCTACTGTTGGACCAAATGCATCTCCGTCCTGGCGTTCACTTGGGGAAGACATTCATCCCAACCTTTCCAATTAGGGCAGCTGGGATGAAGGCCTTATCACAACCTGACCATGTCTGACCTCCGTCCCACCCAGCGGGAATCCAAAGGAGTGTTGATAAGGGTACGAAGTGAGGTTGAGTAAGCAAAGATGCGACTTTACTTCAGACCCCAAGCCCGGCCAATTCGGGAAGAGCCAGGACACACGAAGTTACTCCTCACATTTGTATGACAAGGGTCATCAAGGGGGGGGAAGTGTAGAGCGAAATTCAAAATTCAAATTTGAGAATTAAAACAAAAATCAAGTTCGAATTTCGCTTATCTTTCCGAAATCCAAATCTTTCGGAGTAACGCCTACAGTTACACTTCTTTCCTTCAATCGCCTATCTGATTCCTAGAAGGAAAAGAAGACTTCCATTTCGAGGCCAATTCTCGATAGCCAACATATTCCTTCCGCCCATATCTACCTCTCTACTCCTATTCCATGGGGGTTATCGGATAAACCGGGGACGGAGGTGTGGACATCACCTCCCGAATTATCCGGTAAAAAACTTATTTATAGATTTCGTCTGGCCGGACACGTCTGAAATGCCAATTTGATCCTGGTCTTTTGGCGGCTTTTTGTCTTTGCGTCACTGAGCTAATATAACGAGACATCATTCTCTTTTTTGAGGACTGTGTTTGGTTATATTACCGACTTACTCTTCCATTGAGCTATCGTTGGGGATAGTACATTTGGAGTCCATAGCTAAAGGCTGATTTCTTTTCTGATCTGTCGTACAGACATCAGATAAGCACCAATTTATTTTTCGCTGATCTGTCGCACAGACATCAGACGAAAACAAACACTCCTACTCATCCTCAAACAAAAAAGCTTACAAACAAGCGATCAATTTGTCACAAGCTGGCATAACCTTTAGCCCTTGTGCACATTTGGCTTCTATGTGCTCTTCTACAAGACACCAGACCACACCTACTCCACTCCCTCTTGCTGCTTGCATAAAGCCAAGTAGGACAAGTGCGAAACAAACATCAGACAAACACACAGACAGAGGAAAAACGAGCAAAGCACTCCCACTCTCTGTTCTGAACCATTTTCCTTGCATTTTCTTTGCAGAAACCAGAGGAGATTACACATCTCTCACACAAAAGCAAGACAAATATCGAAGCACTGTCCGACGACAGACTGACTTCTACAAAACAGCTCTTTTGACCAAACTATCGTTATCTCTGTGTAGGGCCTGACGCCCCATAACTACTTCAACAGAGAAAAGGAAGAAGGAGAAGAAGGTTGCATAGAGTGATAAGAATAACAGAGGAAAAAAAAAAAAAAAAAAAAAAAAAAAAAAAGCAGACGTGACTCTCACAACATAAGATGGAAGACGAGAATGAGCAGGCTGGTGTGACACCAACTGATTATGGTCCTAGTGAGGGAGGAGAGGAGCAGGAGACTCAGTACTCAGAAGAGAGGGGGGATAGAGATGGAGAGGAGAGAGAGGAGTATACGTATACAGCCGATGTAGAGTCGACAGGGGGGGGGTAATGCAGAAGAAGCGAGTGCAGGTCAGACTGGAGGATCTCCATTGACAGAGGCAGAGAGAGAGATGGAGGATGTTGGCCAGAATATCCCAAATACATGGGAACAGTTGGCTACATATGATGATGAAGAGTCCTTCTTCCTTAACTACCCAACCTATTATAAAACACACATCTACATTCCTTACGAGAAAAGGAATAGACCAGGACAAGGTCAAAGCAACATCCTGATCGAAATTCCCGGCCTTGCGAAGCCTCTCTTCAACAAAGTGAGGTTTGAGCACGAAAGAGTGCCATTGCAGGATATCAAGTATGCGACACTCTTACACTGTGCGACATATACGACATATCTGCAACACTCTACGCTGCTGTGCTCGTTGCGGAATTTTATGAACGCACAAACATACAGTGGAAAAATAAACGCACAACTGCAGCATGGCTGTATGTCTGTGGTGTCCCCACTGATATCAAGAATCTAGAAAGAAAGTTCGAAGGTAGAAACCAAAGTGGCATTGAGTTTGCCCTTGAGGCTTTTGTAACTGCCTTCACACGGGCTTACAACGAAATGTACAAAGCACTGAAAGACAACACAAGGCAACATCCTGTTTACGAGGAGGTTGACCAGTCTTGTCAGGTGCTTGAACGCCTCACACAACTCCATAAGGGCCTCTTTGAGGGGAAGGAGCAAAAACCAACATGGAAACAATGGGCCCACACGAAGAATCACACTCTCATTAAAGGCCCTCTCACAACAATCCCAAATAATAACAGAGCTGATAAGTTTTCCATGAGAGAAAAGGCACACTTCCTCTCTAGTGCCACAGGGCTTGCACAGTTCGTGACTCATCTAGCACGACAGGTGAAAGAAGAAGAGACGAGACAGAAAGAGGAGAAGGAGCAGAAGGAGAAGATGCTATGGCAATGGCAGTAGCACGGGTGGCTCCACAGCCAAAGGCTCCACCTACCACATCTAACCCAGCTCCCAAGAAAGCAGGAGGAAGACCCTCAGGAGGAGGACCCCAAGGGGGAGGGACAGAAATCAACTTGACTGACTCCCAGAAGAAAAAGTAGGCGCTGCAGGCAGCCCTAGCTAAAATCAAAATCGGGGGAGGGGGCCTTAAGCTCTATGCTATCACTGCCAATGAGGCTGACACAGAGAAGACCCTCATGACTAAGCTCAATGAGATGGACAGATGCTTCCAGCAAAACCAGTGTGAGGTGGAGCAGGAGTATGAAGTCCTAGAACATCTCTGTGATCGATCCCTCCTTGGAGCTGGTTTTGATCGTATAACTTACGAGAAGTACAGAGGAGAGGAGGAGCTAGCAAGGAAAGGTGGACATGCAGAGATGAGTTGTACTCTGGCCATTGCTGCCCTCATTCGATACTTTAAGGCAAGTGGATACCAACACTTGTGCACTGGCACATTGATTGGGTTTGAAATTTTCGACTTAGTATCGGAGCAGTTGCAGTCTGTCACTCAGCTTGCATCTGTCTTAACAAATGTGGGCACCCAGTACACTCTCTTTTATAACCACAAAGCCATACTCCTATATTTCCTCAGTGCTTTGCACGTCTACAACAAAATAAGCTCACACTGCTCATGCAAGACTGCAAAACCTTCGACAAGGTAAAGCACTTGAACTTTTTGGAGATGAGCGTCTTTGAGGCCACGACTAAGGCCGTGAGCCCAAAAATGTTGTGGACCGAAGTAATGACCGCTTGTCAGAGGCTCGACAGACAGCATCCTTGATCGGTTCTGCATCGGCTTCTGCTCAACCGCAAGCCGCACATACGCAACGATCTCTAGGAAAGCGACCAAGAGAGAACAGTCGTGAAGCTAACACACCTTGTATTCGTTGGTGGGCACGGGCACAATGCTTCAAACACACAAATAAGAAATGCCCGTACAACCACGATGTCGAGGACACCCGCATCCGAAACACACTCCTCAAGAACGTACGGTCGGACGAAACCAACACCGTCGCCGTTCTGCGCCGACTGCGCAAGGATCAGGGGTGGAAATTACAGGATGTCGCGGACCATGACCACGAACTAGCTGACGCGATCAATTCTCTTTTCGCTAGAGATGATCAGAAGACGGCAGCCATAGAAGCCGCAAGTAGAGGAAGAGGTGGAACACGAGGAAGAGGAGGAGGGAGAGGAATCAATCGAGGAGGAGGAGCCCCTTTCGCACGAGGCACATACACTCGCGGGGGGGAGAGAGGATTTGTGAGAAGAGGAGGAGGAAGAGGTGTATTTCAAGGTAGGGGAGGAGGAAGATGGGTTGGCCGAGGTGGATACGGCAGCGCAGAGCGCCCGTACCACAGAGATGGGGGCTGGGCAGACGGCTCGAGCTCAAGCTCGAGTTCCTCAGAACCACAGGCCTATGCGACATCAGGCGCAACCACTACCGACACTGATGCCGACTCAGGTAACAGATTTGAGGTAGTCCAATGACTAGAGAAGGAGGGAGAAAACAGAACAACATGAATTGCACGATACACCGTTGTGCAGGTCCCAACCAAGGGTACCAGTGAGTCTAAGAGCCCACAGCAGGCCACAGACCAACTCAAAGGTAGTACAATACCAGTACACCCATCAAGACAACAAACAGTGCATGCTGCTAATAGGCAGGCGAGTAAAGCGCTGGCAAAGAGAAAGCAGGCGGGCCTGTCGCAGCCACAGCCGAAGAAAGTAAGAATAGAACCGGCAGTTAATCTTATCAACTTGCCGAGACAGACAACAGACAAGGAGGATGGAGGACATCAACCTCTCCTCACGGTCTCAAACAGAGAAAGCAAGGACAATCATCCTTCGCCTGTGAACAATACCCAAAAAGACATTACAAAAACGGCGGAAAGGGAGGAGGAGGCGAACCTCGAGAAAAGGATACAGATTTTAGAACACAAGCTCCTTGTATTGGCCTTAAAAAGTCACCGGCCAGACGCTTTTTGCTATACGAACCTTTTTTGTGAAACATTAAATACCTTTATAAACGTTGGTAATGATACTATGGCGAATATTAATATTGTCGGCCAGAAATTTACTACAAAACACCATGAGTGGTTAGAAACTAACATGAAAAAATCATCTGGCACCTTGAAAGGATTTAGTAGTCGGACGGATATAACGGGCATCATCACTTTAAATTTTAAATTGAAATCCGGACGAGTTTATCGAGTGGACTTTACGTTGTCCCCGAATACCACGGATCTGTTCTTTTGTCGTACGACCAACTGGCGACAATGAACGTAGTGATTGATTGCGCCGCCAAAAGAGTCATATACGGCGTAGAGCCAGGAGAAGAATATACTGTCGACTCTCTCCATGCTATTGACTCATACGAGGCCCTACACCTAGGGGTAGCATCGGAAGGGAAACAGGTGGCCATTACACACGCATATGAGGCATATATGCCAACGGACGCAGTGTCTAAAGATGGTTCAAACCTGTCAGACAAGAGAGAGGCGGAGGTCTATACGGCTACAGTCTCTACACAATGGGATAAAAAGTCGATAGACGATCTCATTGAAAAGAGGAAAGAGGAGATTATATGCATGGGGAAAAGGTGCCCATCGTTGGCGAGATTTGAAGAAGGCGCAGGGGCCGATGTATATATTACCAACGGGTATTGCTTTCACGTAAAGGTGGAAGAGAAGGACAGACAGGAGTTTATACCGAGGAGAAGGGGACGACTCCGTGATGTATGTATGAGATGTATGTATGAGATGTATGTGATGTATGTATGTGATGTATGTATGTGATGTATGTATGTGATGTATGTATGTGATGTATGTATATATGTGATGTATGTATGCATGTATGTATGCATGATGTATGTATGTGATGTATGTGATGTATGTATGTGATGTATGTATGTGATGTATGTATGTGATGTATGTGATGTATGTATGTGATGTATGCCGATGTCCCGGCAGAAGATATTAAAAGCTTTATTACCGAATTCTGGGGTGACGAGCCTACGTGGCCGCGCTCACTGACAGAAGTGAAAAAGTGCCTGCGCACTCTTTTTGAAAATAATAAACCATATACGGTCATACTCCCGTACAATGAGAAGGCGATATGGGCGCAGGAGATACGGGACAGGCTTATTGATCATCCGATACCGGTGCCCTCACGGAAGCAACACTTAGTGGTGGCTTGTCGTCTCGGGACTCGTGAGCAGAGCAGTGCATACAAGCGGAAGCTCAGAGACCAGGACAAGTTGAAATTGATTCTTCAAGCATTCGCATGCTTCGATGGTTTCTACACCCGAAAAGCTCCGTTGCAATATGCGAGATTAATAGATATGTTGGTAGGTCTGGCGGAGGACGACGAACCAGACACTGCCACATATGAAAAAACGGGAATGGACGATATATCAGAAGAAGAGTTGGGCTTGGAGAAGGACAGAGCACCCCTCAAGCATCAAAAGAGAATGTCAGAGGAGGAGTTTAAGGCGGCGATAGACGAGAAATTGGCAGGAGGAGCAGGTACGGAGAAGGAGAAAGAGGTTTTGAAAGAGAGATTGAAGGCGAACAAAATGATTTTTGACCCCCTCAAGCGGGAGGTGTCAAGCCGGAAGACTTCACTGCGGCTATTTGTAAAATACCAGGTGCTGAGCCTTCCCCGGCGCCACGACGGGCAAATCTGAGTATACATGAAGCAAAGATTGCAGAAGAACAAGCGCGGCAGTTACTCGATGAGGATTTCATTGAGAGATCGACATCTCCAATAGTTTCCCAACCGAGACTGGTGCCTAAACCGGGAGGAGAATGGCGCTTAACGGTTAACTATGCCCGCGTCAATAAAATTTTAGAGGAGGAACGAAATCCATTACCTACTCTTGAAGAAGGAAGGCGAGTATTGCGGAACGCCAAGCTATACTCAGTCATTGATCTGAAGAATGGCTTCTGGCAAATTCCACTGGATGAAAAGTCCAGATGGCTGACTGCATTTGTAGTAGGAATGGAGATATATCAGTGGAAAGTACTTCCGATGGGACTCAAACAGGCCCCGGGACTCTTTTAGAAAGCGATGCAAAGCATGCTGAGTAGCAAATACGATGACCAGACAGAGGGAGCTTTCATGAGGAGAAGAGGACAGAAGGCGGGAGAGTACGCATTTTGTTACATCGATGACATTATCGTGTACTCCAATACGATGGAAGAGCACATCGATCTAACAGACATTTTCAGGCGTATCAAACTATTTGGCCTGAAATGTAATTTGAAGAAATGTCAACTCGCAAAGACAAGCGTGACATATTTGGGGTACGAAATCTCTTACAATAGAGTCTCGATATCCAAAGAGAAGAGGGAGGAGATCATGAGCCGGCAGAGGCCGAAGAATCGCACAGAGCTGCACTCATTTCTTGCGATGGCGCAATATTACAGCCAGTTCATACCCAATTGGGGTGCAACTCGGGCTAAGTTGGAGAGAATGATCGACTTCGGTGATTTTGAGAAGTGGGATGATGAAGCCTTAGAAGCGTACAACACGCTCAAAGATCTCATTTACAAAGATCCGAAGGATGGCGGACTCGTGCTGATGATGCCCGACTTTTCGAAGCTATTCGTAGTCGACACAGACGCATCAAAGTTCGCGATCGGCGCAGTCTTACAACAGGAAGATGAGGAGAAAAAGTTGCGCCCGATCATGTTTATAAGTAGAAAGTTGTGCTCGGCGGAGCGAAACTATTGTACGAGACAGAGAGAGGCACTGGCGGTGGTCTGGGCCCTCAAACGGTTGAGAGAGTATTATGGGGTGGACCTCAGTTTATAGTAAGGACTGATCACCAGAATTTACTATGGCTGATGAATCATGAACAGACTGGCCGTCTAGCGAGATGGCAGGCATTCTTGTCATGTTTCAATTTTACAATGGTCCATCTACCCGCCAAGCGAAATGTTGTCGCTGACAGCCTCTCCAGGCTAGAGTTTCACTCAGAAGTGGCAGCTCTCGTATCATCAGCAGAAATGGAGGATCTATCCCCAGACTGCACATACGAAGTGCATCATATCGAGTCGATGCAGATGGCGAGAGGGGTCCGATATAACCGATCGGGTCTACGTCATAGCCCGCAAGGTCCGGATCATGGGATATGTTGTACAGTACATGTCCTCGAGGATGCTGAGTGGTCCTATGAAGCATATGAGAATATGAAGGCGGAGATAAAACAAGAAGAGATTAAGCAAGAAGCATATGTGGAACCCCAGCAGGAGAACAAGGAGGAGTTAGACGAAAATCCTGAGAGGATAGGAGTGCAGCTAGAGGATGGGACTATCCACATAGCCTCACCCACTGCATGGAGACAGCAACAGGCTCTCGATCCGGAGTTCAAAGAGCTAATACAGCTATACAAGAACCCGAACGAGCTGAAAATGACGAAGGAGATTAAGGAGCAACAGAAGGAGATGGGGTGGAGAGACGGTCTCTTGTGGTACAAAGGCCAACACGGGCGCTATGCATCACAACCAGACAAATGGACTCTCTGGGTTCCTGAGAAACTCAGACACATCATTTTTGTCGCTGCTCATAACTGCCCACTACTGGCGCACCCGGGCCGACAAAGAACGCATATGTTCATTTCGAGACGATTCTGGTGGAAGAAGATGAAGGAGAATATTGATGAACAGGTCAATGCATGCATCCCATGCAAGACATCCAAAACACCATTGAAGGCGAATTTTGGCCTGATCGGGACTTTTCCTTTACACTTAGGAATGTTTGAGTTCTTACACACCGATCATGTAGGACCTTTCCCGGTCACGACGGAAGGTTACAGATACCTTCTAACGGCCATAGACAGAGCCACCAACTATGTATGGGTGGTCCCAGTCAAAGACGTTACGGGCGAAACAACAGCCAAGGCGTTGATCGACAGGATCATCTCACAGATTGGGGTGCCGAGAAAAATATGCTCAGATCGAGGCTCTGACTTTAATAATGAAGTCATCGACAAGCTATCTGCATATTACGGCATGAAATGGCAATATGTCACCGCCTATAACCCCAGAGCGAACGGCAAGATAGAGCGGGTGCATAGACCCCTCAAGGCCGCGCTGAAGATGTATTGTATGAAGAAGAAGAACCAAAAGGCATGGGTGGAGGCAGCATCCTCGTTTGCATTTGCTATGAATTGCCTACCCTCTACAGCGTTAGGTGGTTCAAAAGGTTCCGTCTCGCCATACCAATTGGTATATGGGCGTGAGCCCGCCATCCCAGCCTCACTGCTGCACCCAAAAGATTCATGGGCAGATCAGGATGAGCTGTTTGGGGTGAGACTTCGGGCGAAGATGGAGGCGGAGCAAATAGTACAGGCGCATAGGGAGGCGGAGCGCAGGAAGACTGATGCTGAAGGTGTCAGGCAGGCACACCTGGATCAAGTCAGATTTCAGGTCGGGGATATTGTACTACTGTACCATCCTCAGGTTCCTCAGGGAGTCAGCTCGAAGCTGTTCATCCACTGGAAAGGACCATACCAGATCATGGAACAGATGGGGCCTTTGAATTATAAAATCAAGGGCAGAGGAAAAGTTCAAATAGTCAATGTACGAAGGCTGATTAAGTATGATCCCTTCCTACTTGAAGATGAGTCCGTTGATCAAGCACTCAAAAGGATGGAGGCTGACTTTAAAGAGGTCCCACCAGTCCGTCAGGAGGATATCTTGGAACGGGATGCCTACAGGGCACCAATTGCGGAGAAGGAGGAGGCTGAGCTGGAGAACAAGCGGGCCACCGACCGCAAAAGTGCGGCGGGGACTCAGACCCGCAAAAGGGTGGAGTCGAACGTGCCGGAAGGAAAGTTCACGGAGGCGCAAATAAGGAGAGCGCAAAATGACCTTATCTACGACCGACCGAGAAAGGCGATAAGGACGGCACGTTCGCAAGGAGTCCATCAAGAGGGGAGCGATGACGGAGATCAAGACCCTCGCGCGGGCAATGACACTCTCGTTCACCCTAGTTGGAAAGAAGGAGATGCGATTGGACATATTTCATGGGCCAAAGACGCTTTTTACTTGGTGAGGCCTGCGGCTCAACACATAGCCGATGACACGCTCTCAGATTTATATCTCATGAGAGTCATGGCAGTACCTCACAAACGCCATACGCGATCGAATCGAATTTCGACTGCGGCACAAATAATACAACCAGTCTTACATTTCTGGAGGAGTCTGGATCCAGTGGAAGATCCTAAAGTAAGACAATACCTTCCAGTATATAAAGACGCCAAGAAACTTGAGACATGGGATGATACCATATCTCCCACAGATAAAGATCATACCGCGTGGACCATACAAGCACTACCACGAGGCGTGCTGGACATTCCTTTTGACTTGGCACAAGGCGCAATCCCTCACAAAATTTTGTCGTCCTCGAACAGTCTACCTTAGACTTAACTTTGGTTGGAGGTCCTCCACCAGGTAAAGGAGTCCGCGCGCGTAAACGGCGTCTATAGTAAGTATTTTTTTCTCTAGAAGTATTGTGGACCTGATCGATTGCGAACATAGCATTGATCCAATATCGTCCCGACAACCTTACTTAGATATTAAAGCTACTACAGCATTCATTCTTCTAGAGATTAACAAGACACAGCTGACAAAAAAAATATGCATTCTATTCTCTTGCTTCGGCAGAGGCAGACGAGACGGCCACGAAACAGCACCGTTACGGGATCGCTATTTGAGTGAGCGATGGTGTTTCCTGGATACGACCCGCATTAGTACCAGAATGATGATCTCATTAAAGACTCTACAGTCTAATCAAGAACTGATATATTTTAATAACATGAACTGCTACACCGGATTCCATCGATCTCTACTTGTATCGGCATATCGCAAGGTTAGGGCGCACTCAACCCAACTTCGGATATAGTCGTCAGACTTGATCACCTGACACTATATTAAATGATACCGATTTATACAAGGGTATGTCTTCACAAAAGGTAAATGTATTTATGGAAACCGACGACCGGTTATTACATATATATGGAAATGGCGACATTACATTATTACTCAACCATAAAACATTATACTTGGACATACTGCACAAATATCTTATCGACAGAAGAAAGAGGAAGATTTTAATATAGATACTGAATGTGCTAGAGTATATATACGATTGGTACCGGGGCAAGTTTCATTGTTGTTTTATAACGGCTAATTCGTGGGTTGATGTATCTTCATACATAACTCTAAACGAATCTTAGTCAGAAAAGAAATCAGTTCAAAGCGTATTATGTCGGAAACGAAGTTCCGCCATAAAAAACTGGGAGGGGGTACTGTGGACATCACCCCCCGAATTATCCGGTAAAAAACTTATTTCGATAGATTTCGTCTGGCCGGACACGTCTGAAATGCCAATTTGATCCTGGTCTTTTGGCGGCTTTTTGTCTTTGCGTCACTGAGCTAATATAACGAGACATCATTCTCTTTTTTGAGGACTGTGTTTGGTTATATTACCGACTTACTCTTCCATTGAGCTATCGTTGGGGATAGTACAGAGGATTGTAGGCGCAGATAGGTAAATATGGGCTACTTTAATAATACCGGTATTAAGCGGACATATTACGAAGCTTTCCAACATAATCCATTGTAGACAGCAGCGATAGTATTATTAAAAAGACGTTACTTTTTAGCCCGATTATATTATCGTTAGGCAGACAACGGAACTGGTTGCTGTTTGCCTTGGTTGTTTTGGCTTCGCTAGTCTCCCACATTTTCCCACCATCTTTGATCCTTGCTTGTATAAGCTCAAGAAGAGTGGGTTATTGGCGAAGTTGTTATTATTTGGTTTAGTAAAAGGATAGGCATCAATAAATATATTCTTTTATAACAGAACCGATAAAAGAAACTTTTGAGTTGCATGTTCATTCAAGAGTGATTGCGTAGTGGCAAACAGAATCAAGTCTATTATTAATAATAAGGTGATGATGAAGCTAAGTCATGACTACTATTAATAACAAAAAAAAATTTCAAGCAAACGATAATGCAGTTATCAGCAACGTCGATACAGTAATAATAATATAAAACTAAACATATTTTCGTTTTGATTTTTTTTTATTTACGAAATACTTTTAATGAGTACTTAGTTGAATACAACACTTCGACTTATGATACCGTAATCTACTGGTCACGTATTTGATAAAAAATTGTTTACGTAAAGTACAAACTTATATATCTTTTGATACTAAGACAATATTTTTCATTCATACGTAACACAATATTATTCGTTATTAAGACATGTTTATATTTTTTCCATTAACAACGATACTTTAGAAAATGAAGAAGCTGTTCGTACAGTGAAAAATATTTTCTCATGCGGTTGTATTGCAGGCATCACCCCCCGGATAGCCGGTAAAAAGTACAGTTTTTCGGGTGTCAGGTGCACCTAGTTTTTTTCCCAGTATTTCAATATCGTTTGGCCGGATTTGACCTAATGCCATTTTAACCGTGGTCTGTGGCCGCTTTATTTTTCGGCTTCACTGAGCTAATATAACGAGACATCATTCTCCTTTGGGGGATTTGTGTCTGGTTGTATTACCGACTTTTTATCGAGCTATCTTCAGGGATTGTAACATTGGAGTCACCAGCACAAGGCTGATTTCTTTTCTGGCTTGTTTTTGGAACAGCAGAAAGAAAAATTGGACAGACCTATCTCTTCTGAGTAGGTGTTCCAAAAAACAAATACTCCAGCACATCCCCACACAGCTCCTTTTGCAAAACCAGACGTCTAGGCGTTTGTGAGTAGGTGTCTCAGTACCCTCTACACAGCCTGTATCTGTGTCCTCATAAGGAGGCCAGACACCAGACCTCATAGCTGTTCTTGTGTTCTCTCTTGAGACAGAGACAGAGTAGGTCAACAGACGTACAAACAAACACTCACAGTTACAAACAAACTTGAAGGACACGAGCGTAGTACTCCTCCTTTCAAGTCTGTGCACTTAGTTGCCTCTCAAAACACATACATCAGAGTATTTTTGCAAATCTCTGACTGTTTTTCGACAATAGGTCTGAACAAGTGTCAGACGACAGGTCGACTTCTCAAGGAGTGCTTCTCGAGCCTCTTTGACATTATCTGTACGTAGGTCCTCGTACCTCATAACAGATACAACAACAAAAAGAGAAAAAGAAAAGAGGAGTGGAGAAGGAGATCAAGTTTTCAGAGAAAGTCGTATAGACTACTTCTTTCTCACAAACAAAAACACATAAGACATAGAGGTGAGACTCTCTCTCTCTACACTGTCTTTTCATCTTTCCTCTCTATTCGTTCCTCAGAGACGAACAGAGTAATTACGGAGTAGAAACAGATCTATCTCCTTTGTATTCCTTCAGAGACCATGTCTTCTAGGTCTGAAGAAGCATATTGGAATGAAGAAGGAGGAGAGAATGAGAGAACCCCAATAGACCAGGAGGATAACGTTGGCCCTCTTGGGGACGGGGGAGATCTGGCAGTGCCTTCCTATGAAACAGGAGGACCAGAGGACCGACTGCTCGCCCCTGGGCGGATGGGAGAGTCGGAAGTCGAGAAGGAGAGGAGCGAGGAGGAAGCGAGGTTTGTGGCCGAATATGGCAATCTAAGTGAGAAGGAGTTTGAGGATAAAATAGGGAAGGATGAGGCCTATAAATGGCTATTCATTCCCCAGAAATACGATGGGGAGATCCCTTGAGAAAGGAGGATATCTGTTACCCCCTCCCAAAACAAGCCCTGTCTCTTGCAAAATTCCTCAGAGACGACAGTGCACAGTTACAGGTGCAACATGTCTCATTTGGGGACAATATGTCTTTACTGGAGCTTCTCGACCTCACATGGAAAGTGTTCGAGTGTGCTATACTCTATGAGTACCAGTCTAACAAGACTGTCCTGCCATGGGATTCAAGAGCACTGGCTAGGTTGCTCGATCCTGGTCAGGATATCGAATCAATCAAAAGAGGGGAAGGGGAGTTTAAGTCCAGGAACGTCCGAGGACAGATTAATGTCATGGATATACCCCTGAGACTTATGGAGATCAAGTTGGTGGACTTGAATAAACTCCAACAAACCCCGATTTATGGCAGGGACCTTCACCCGCCCCTGAAAGAAATAGAAGGCGAAGCTGGAGGGGTGACGAAGATTAAGAAGTTGCATGCGGCCTTGCAGAAGGACGACGCATGGAAGAGGTGGGCTTTCACCAAGGATCATACGATCTTGGAGGGAACGGCCGCACCCGCCCTCACCAATAAAGCGGGAGAGAAGGAGTTGGCGGAGAAGGCTCTGTTCCTTCGGAAGGCTGCCGAGCTCATGTCTTTTTTTCATCATGCTCAAGACCTGCATATCAGGGAAAGAGCAGAGGAGAAAGAAAAGAAGGAGTTGGAGGCAAAGATTGCATTGGCTAAGGCGACGGCTACGAGACAGGCACCTTCCTCTGGGCCTTTTATGTCTCCCCCTGGGTACGTCCCGTCAGCCCATACAGCCCTCCTGCCCCTACGACTAGCTCAGCGCCTACCACTGTCATTGTCAACAATAATGACAAGAAGGACAGACAGGCTATAATTAACGCCTTCCAAAAATATACCAAGTCCGATGCCACTGCTCTGACGCTGTTCGCAGAGACAGCGAGTCAGAAGGACACGGATGCGAACCTTCGAGACAAGCTCCGAAGAATTGATGCTTGTATGAAGCAGCATCCAACGGACGAAACACAGGAGTATGAGGCGTTGTCCACCTTGTTGGACCCATCAATCCTCACACAAGGATTTGATGTTGTGGAATACAAGGCGTTGCGAGCGGTAGAGGTGTCGGCTAGGAGAGCAGCCTCAGACCTACAGTGCACGGTGCCAGTTGCCGTCCTCTTGCAATACTTTAAAACTTATGGGTATCAGCATCTGTGTACTGGTACTTTGATTGGGTTTGAGATTTTTCAAGAGGTGAACGAAGGGCTGGGCATTAGCGCGAGGTTGGCAGCGATCCTCACTGAGGTCAGCGCCAAGTACGGGCTCTTTTATAGCCGGAAGTCTATCATTTTGTACTTCCTGAGTGCTTTGTGTGCACGACACCCGAGCAAGCTCGCAAGGATCATACAGTCCTGTCCGACCTTCGCGGCGGTGAAGACGGCGGATTTTTTAGAAACGAATATATACGAGAGGGCCGTAGCGGCTGTTCAGCCGAGCGACCTGTATAGGGAGGTGCTCGAAGCGTGTTCCGACTTGGACACGGCCACCGAGTCATTCTCCAGTGCCGCGACACAAGGGGTTGGAGGTGCTCAAGCAGCACATACAACTCGGTCGGCGGGTCAAAAGAGGGGGAGAGACGAGCCGACGCCGTGCTACCGCTATTTTTCATATATGGCGTGTAAGAATGAGGCGAAGCATGGAGTAGGCACCTGTCCACACAGTCATGACTCTGACGATGACAGGATGCGAAATATCTTCCTGAGAGAACTCAAAGGCTCAAAAAAGGAGCAGGCCTTATACAGAGTTTACAAGAAGGAGTTGGTGGAGAGGAGGTGGAATGCAAATATGGTCGCGGACGGAGAGTTCCGGGAGGCCATCATTTCCTTCCTTGAGAAGATGAAGAGAAAGGAGGAGAAAGAAGCAGCGGGCCGACAAGCGGCGCCGACTAGAGGAGGAGAGACGAGAGGAGCGTCACGAGGGTCCCGAGGGACACCAAGAGGATGGGCACCAAGAGGTCGGGGCTATCGGGGAAGGGGAGGCCGGACCCCAGCGCGCCCTCCCAGAGGACACGGATACTGGAATTATAGCTCCAGTTCCAGCTCCAACTACCCCCAGCAAGCTTATACCGCTGCGGAGGGGGGACGTCAAGACGAAGACACTGGCTCAGGTGAGCGTGTTGAAGTCCTAGAATGACGGGAGGAAAAGAGGGAGGAGGAGAAGAGAAAGAAGGAGATAAAAACTGTTCTTTTTAATCCGACAGTCACAGTTATGCCTACTGTTGCTGAACAGGATACGAACGGTTCCGTTCCTCCTAGACGTGAAGTTGAAGGCACACAGCCTCACAAGCCTCAAGGTAAGCATTTGCTAGTTCATCCTTCGAGAGCTAATATGATAAATGATGCGAATAGGAAGGCGAAGAAGGCGATGGAGGAGAGGAAGCCGCAACTGAAGGCTAGGTCTCCGCCTACGAAGAAGCAGCGGACCGTTCCCCCGCCAAAGGACGCAACCGTCTCTACGGTAGACAAGTGTACATCTAGTGTACCGGACTCTGTCAAGCGGACACTTGAGATACCGGAAGCCCCGGAGACTCAAGAAGTTAAGTTGGAGGAAAAGAGGGAAGAACGGAAGGAGGACAAGGAACTTGAGCTTAGACTCAAAACCCTAGAACAAAAAATTCATGTGCTAGCGGCTAGTATACATAGACCGGACGCGCTATGCTACACTGACCTCTTTTGTGAAACTTTACAAACCACATTAAAAGTTGGTAATGATACGATGGCGAATATTAATATTGTCGGCCAGAAGTTTTTGAATAGTCACCGGACATGGGTTGACAAAAATATTAGAAAAACAAAGGGGACCCTAAAAGGGGTAGGCAGCCGTACGGAAATTACGGGCATCGTCACATTAATTTTCAAATTGAAATCCGGTCGAGTATATCGTGCGGACCTCTATGTTGTCCCCGATTACCACGGTTCAATCCTGCTGTCGTATGACCAATTGGCTACGATGGGGGCAGTGATCGATTGCGCCGCACGGCGAGTAATTTATGGAGTGAAGAATGGAGAGAAGGAGGATATTAATCCGATGACTGCTACTGACTCATACGAGGCTTTTGAGCTGAGTCTAGCAACGGAGAGAAAAAGGTTGGCCTTCGTACATGAGGCAACTGAAGCCTATGTACACCCCTATGTCACAGTGCCGGACGAACTGTCCTGGACCGACAATTGGGAGACGGAGATGCAGGCGTATACGGTTACGATTCCCGCATGGGACAAAAAGTCTATTGATGACTTAATCGTAGCGCGTAATGAGGAGATAATATGTGTTGCGAAACAGTGCCCGTCGTTGGCCAGATTCGCAGAAGGTGGTGGGGCAGATGTCCATATTACTAATGGCTACTGTTACCACGCAAAGATGTCAGATGAAAAGAGAGAGGCGTTTGTGCCAAGGAGGAAGGGGCGTATCCCCGATACTCCAGAGGATGACATTAAAACTTTTATCACGAACTTTTGGGGCGATGTGCCTACCTGGCCGCGCTCATTAACTGAAGTGAAAAAGTGTCTACGGACTCTATTTGAGAGTAACAAGCCGTATACTGTCATTCTGCCGTACAATGAGAAGGCGATATGGGCACAGGAGATAAGGGACCGGCTTATTGATCATCCTATACCGGTTCCCTCTCGCAAGCAACAGTTAGTGGTGGCTTGTCGACTCGGGTCTCGGGAGCAGAGCAGTGCATACAAGCGGAAGCTCAGAGCCCAGGACAAGTTGAAATTGATACCTCAAGCTTTCACATGCTTTGATGGTTTCTACACCCGTAAGGCTCCGATACAATACGCGAACCTTATTGATATGCTTGTCGGACTCGGTCATGATGATGAGCCGGACACAGTCACGTATGAACGGACGGGACTGGACGATTTGTCCGAGGAAGATTTGAGTTTGGAGGAGGACTTAGCGCCCCTCAAAGAACATAAGAAGATGTCGGAGGAAGATTTCCAAGCGGCGGCGCGGAAAATTTTAGAAGAAGGAGTGGGTACGGAGAGAGAGAAGGAGCTTCTCAAAGCTAAGATGGAGGCGTACAGAGAAATTTTCGACCCTCCTCGGGCAGGTGGTGTAAAGTCGGAGGACTTCACTGCTGTCATTTACAAGATACCGGGTGCGGAGCCATCTCCGGCACCGCGGAGGGCAAATTTGAGCATACATGAGGCGAAGATAGCGGAGGAGAACGTGAGACAGTTGCTCAATGAGGACTTTATTGAGAGATCTACATCTCCAATTGTCTCTCAACCGAAAATCGTCCCCAAGCCAGGAGGAGAATGGCGTTTGACGATCAATTATGCCCGTGTGAATAAGGTGCTAGAGGAAGAGAGAAATCCTCTGCCGACCTTAGAAGAGGGCAGAAGAGTGCTGCGGAATGCTAAATTCTATTCGGTCATTGACCTTAAGAACGGCTTCTGGCAGATACCACTGGACGAGAAATCCAGATGGCTGACTGCATTCGTGGTTGGTATGGAAATATACCAGTGGAAGGTGCTTCCGATGGGACTCAAACAGGCCCCGGGGCTCTTTCAGAAGGCGATGCAGAAGATGTTGAGTGGTCAATATGACGACCAGTCGGAGGATGGTTTTATGAGAAGGAGAGGACAGAAGGCGGGAGAATATGCATTTTGTTACATCGATGACATTATCGTATACTCTAACACAATGGAAGAGCATATCGATCACTTGTCAGATGTCTTCAGGCGCATCGGAGCTTTTGGCCTGAAATGCAACTTAAAGAAATGTCAGCTTGCAAAGACAAGTGTGACGTATTTGGGTTACGAGATTTCTCATAACAGAGTCTCGATATCGCGCGAGAAGAGGGAGGAGATCATGAGTAGACAGTTGCCAAAGAATCGCACAGAGTTACACTCTTTTCTTGCGATGGCACAGTACTACAGCCAGTTCATACCCGATTGGGGTGCAACTCGGGCTAAGTTGGAGAAGATGATTGATTTTGGAGACTTTGAGAAGTGGGATGAGGAGGCTTTGCAGGCGTTTAATACGCTCAAAGATCTCATTTACAAAGATCCCAAGGACGGCGGATTAGTACTTATGATGCCCGACTTTACGAAGCCGTTCGTAGTCGACACGGATGCATCTAAGTTTGCGATTGGCGCGGTGCTGCAACAGGAAGATGAGGAGAAAAAGTTGCGCCCGATCATGTTTATTAGTAGAAAGCTGTGTGCGGCGGAGCGAAATTACTGCACGCGACAGAGAGAGGCGTTGGCAGTAGTATGGGCTCTCAAGAGGCTCAGAGAATATCTATGGGGAGGACCTCTATTCACGGTTAGGACCGATCATCACAACCTTCTTTGGTTGATGAATCATGAACAAACCGGCCGTTTGGCGCGGTGGCAAGCTTTCTTGTCATGTTTCAATTTCACGATGGTCTATTTACCGGGAAAGCGAAACGTAGTCGCTGATAGCCTTTCTAGGCTAGAGTTTCAGTCGGAGGTGTCGGCTCTCGTATCATCAGTGGAAATGATAGATCTGTCCACGGACAAGGTGTACGAGGTAAGCCACATAGAGGCGATGCAGATGGCAAGAGGCGTTCGATATGACCGCACGGGTCTACGATATAGTCCTCAAGGCCCGGATCATGGCATATGCTGTGAGGCGCATGTTCTCGAAGACGCTGAGTGGTCTTATGAGGCATACGAGAATGCGAAGGCGAATATAAAAGAGGAGGAGGAGACGACTGAGGTCTATACTGAACCTCCACAGGAAAATCGAAGCGAGCTTGATGAAGACCCGGAGAGGGTAGGAGTAAGGTTGGAGGACGGTACTATCCATATCGCCTCGCCTACCGCATGGAGGCAGCAGCAGGCGACGGATCCGGAGTTCAAGGAGCTCATAACGTTATACAAGAACCCTAATGAGCTTAAAAAGACTCCGCAGATCAAAGATCAAATGAAGGAGATGGCGTGGAGAGATGGGCTATTGTGGTACAAGGGCCAGCATGGCAAATTTGCATCACAGCCTGACAAATGGACTCTCTGGGTACCGGAGAAGTTGAGGCGCTTCATATATGTTGCAGCCCATAACTGCCCCTTACTGGCACATCCGGGTCGACAAAGAACTCATTGGTTCATAGCGAGGCGATTTTGGTGGAAAGGAATGAAGGAGGAGATAGACAGAGAAGTAGACGCATGTATCCCATGCAAAACCACAAAGACACCGTTGAAGGCGAATTTCGGCCTGATCGGTACATTCCCGTTACACGCCGGGATGTTTGAATTCTTACACATCGATCATGTGGGACCTTTCCCCGAATCGGCCGAAGGGTACAAATACCTTCTTACTGCGATAGATCGAGCCACCAATTATGTCTGGGTTGTTCCTGTTAAGGACGTTACAGGCAAGACAACTGCGGAGGCTCTGATCGACAGGATCGTCTCGCAGATCGGAGTGCCTAGAAAGATATGTTCTGATCGAGGTTCTGACTTTAATAATGAAGTCATCGACAGACTATCTAAGTACTACGGGATGAAATGGCAATATGTTACTGCCTATAACCCGAGAGCGAATGGCAAGATCGAGCGGGTACATAGACCTCTCAAAGCCTCGCTTAAGATGTACTGTATGAAGAAGGAGAATCAGAGAGCCTGGGTGGAGGCAGCACCTTCATTTGCCTTTGCAATGAACTGTCTACCCTCATCGGCATTAGGAGGAGCCAGGAGCTCAGTCTCGCCATATCAATTGGTTTACGGCCGAGAGCCTAATATCCCAACCTCGCTTCTGCATCCAAAGGACACTTGGGCAGATGAGGATGAGTTGTTCGGGATGAGGCTAAGAGCGAAGATGGAGGCGGAGCAAATAGTTGCGGCGCATAGGGAGGCGGAGCGCAGAAAGACTGATGCACAAGGAGTGCGACAAGCGCACTTAGATCAAGTCCGTTTCCGGTTGGGGATATTGTACTCCTGTACCATCCTCAAGTACCCAAGGGGGTTAGCTCTAAGCTGTTTACCCACTGGAAAGGACCATACCAGATTATGGAGCAGATGGGACCTCTGAACTATAAGATCAGGGGTAGAGGGAAGGTGCAAATTGTGAATGTTCGAAGGTTGATCAAATATGACCCCTTCTTACTCGAGGATGAATCCGTTGAGGAGGCGTTGAAACGGATGAAGGAGGATTTCAAAGAGGTACCGCCTATCAGTAAGGAGGATACCTTAGAGGAGGAGAATGCCTATCGGGCACCTGTCTCGGAGAAGGAGGAGACAGAGAAGGAGAGCAAGGAAGACTCAAACCGCAAAAGCGCGGCGGGGACTCAGTCTAAGGCCCCCATAGTCCGCGGCGGTACAAAGGAGAAGTTCACGGAGGCGCAGAGGAGGAGAGCGCAAAATGACCTTATCTTCGACCAACCGAGGAAGGTGGCGAGATCGACGCGAGCGACGGATGTCATGGAGGAGGAGAAGAGAAGGACACTAACCCAAACGCGGGTAATGTGGACATTCGACATGCGCGATGGAAGGAAGGCGAGGCGATTGCGACCATCAAGTGGGTCCGAGACGCTTTTTATCTGTTGAGACCGGCAGAATCTCATGTTGCCGATGACACTCTCTCAGATCTTTATCTCATGCGAGCTGTGGCGGTCCCGCAGACTACACGGGCAGCGCGGACATCGAAGAGATCCTCAGCAGCAAAAACGATACAACCGGTACTCCATTTCTGGAGAAGCATGGATCCTGTTGAGGATCCAAAAGCTAGACAATACTTACCGGTATAAAAAGACGCGAAAGATCTCGAGACTTGGGATGATACTATTACCCCTCGAGACAAAGACCACACTGCGTGGACTATTCAGTCACTGCCTAGGGGAGTGCTTGAAATTCCTTTTGACTTATCATTGGGCGCCATCCCTAACAAAATAGGGGACATTCTTGAGGAGTCAAAGTTTGACTTGACTTTTGTTGGCGGCCCGCCACCTGGCAAAGGGGTTCGCGCAAGGCGACGAAGGCAGTAAGTGATATTTTTTTCTTTTATCACGCGTCGGACATTGAAAGCTGCATGTGGATTAATCTCATAGTGCCCATGTCAGATCATGTCTTATTAAAATATTTTTATACCATTGTTGTTACTTGGCATTTTTATCGCAACATATGAGTGCGAAGGTCAATCGGCAAATGGATACGACACCGTATAAGGGGATCGCTTGTGAGTTTAGCGATGGTGTTCCTGGTACGACCCTGCTTCAAGTATCCAGGGTGATGTTCTCAATAAATGTTCTCATAGTAGACATATTAAATATCTTTTTCTTTGGATATACTTAATATCGTCATATCAGCACGGTCCGTCTCTACTTGTGTCGGTTTATCGCATGGTCGGGTTCACTCACACCGGCTTTGGATATAGTTATTAGGACTGGCCCCCTAGTACTATATTAAGGTAACTGATTGAAAACAAGGGTATGTTATTAAAAGACAATGTATCTACTGATCGGAAGTGTTTTTAGAGAAGGAGAAAAAATTATAATGCTGCTTTTATTTTAATAGTAATACTATTTGTTCTTGACATACTGCCTCAGGATTAAGTTACGGGGGGGACAACGAGTGTGGAAGGAGGAGTTTTATTTATTTACAAAAAATGAGGCTAGAGATTTACAGTTGACGCGTGTCTGGTGTATGCGTTTTATTTATTCACTGCACCGTCTATCAGTGGGTTAATGCACTTAGTTGCAACACCCCGTAGCGTTTGTGCAGAAAAGAAATCAGCAGCTATATGACGAAAAATATTGCATATTTCCGTCATAAAAACGGGAAGGGGTACTGTAGGCATCACCCCCCGGATAGCCGGTAAAAAGTACAGTTTTTCGGGTGTCAGGTGCACCTAGTTTTTTTCCAGTATTTCAATATCGTTTGGCCGGATTTGACCTAATGCCATTTTAACCGTTGGCCGCTTTCTTTTTCGGCTTCACTGAGCTAATATAACGAGACATCATTCTCCTTTGGGGATTTGTGTCTCGTTGTATTACCGACTTTTTATCGAGCTATCTTCAGGGATTGTAACATTAAATTCATGACTTATTGGTATTAATAAGTTGTATACTAATTATCAGCGAGAGAGAGAGAGAGAGTACGTGTGTAAGAGAGAGAGAGAGAGAGAGAGAGAGAGAGGAGAGGGAGAGGGAGAGGGAGA
>WBZZ01004587.1:7500-21239 GCA_019918135.1 Paulinella micropora
CTCGTAGAGCGTGAGTGGGAAGGTCTGCCTCCGAACAGTGTTGGAATTAATAATCTTTATTAGTAGTTAAAGGCTAACCGTTTCTGAAAAACGGCGTCGGTAGAGCGGAATAAATGTGTCGGTGGAAGGTTTACTTATGATCCGGTTAGTCAAGTTAATTCGCGCGCTCTGTTGGCGCTTTCTTATTAAAGCTTGAGTAGTGATTTGAAATCCAGCATGGCACGGTATACTACGTGCAATCGTTATTTAAGCTATCACACATGTACGTTCCAGTGGTCGTTAGAGCCCACCTCAACTTCAAAGAAGATAAACTTATTCAATATTCAAGATTTTGAAGTGCTTTTTGCACAGAATTCAATTTTTTATTGGGAATAGGTAGCCGGAAGTTTAGTTGTTCAGTGTATTAAAGGTATTGCTGTTCCAGAGTATGGGCCGAATTTTGACAAACTAATTTTCGACCTATGTTTCCTAGCTTTTTTTTGTACCGTACTTCTCTGCAAAAACCCTTAGGCAGGATTACTCAACATAACATATGAATTCATTTGTGCACTTGTGCGTAAAAATGAGTGCAGAGTGCATCATGCAAACAGCATTTTTCAGCTAAAAACACCATACTTGCTATGTCCTGAGAAGTGAAAATTGCGGTCGAAAATAAGGATTTCAAGAACACAGCTACCTAAGTTTTCTGATAAAAACACTTGTCTTGCTTGCTTTTGCTTGAAACGATGTGTTTTGAACATTTACCTGCTTTGAAGTACTTGACCTCCTACATGATTTTGGTGGCGCCGGCCAGTGAATTTCTGTGGCAATATTTGACAAGACCATGCCAATTCCGAGAGAGGAAACCAGAAAAATTTCCAAAAAAATATTTGAACAGACAGGCCTATCGACATACGTAGCCTTTGAAGTGAAGGCCGCACTAAATTTTTTTTGACTGTTTTTGCGGGGTCGAGATTGGTAAAAGTCATGGCTAGAGAAGAGGGTTTTGTGTGTTTTTTGTGTGTGTTTCTCATGCATAGTTTCACGTCCCGTGGCCTTGCACAGTCTTTCCAAACGTTGTGCCCATGCTGTCTGCAAAATGGTGTGTTGTAAACTTATCTGTAGCATGTGTTGTTCTTTCTTCCCTGAAGCCATTTTTTGCACCTGTCTTGTATCACTCCTATATGTGTTGTGTGTGCTTTTCTGGGAATGTAATGTGCTGAATCTATTCACAATCACAGGGTCTTTGTTTTGCATATTCAACTACTGCTCCTTTCTTTGTAACCCTGCTGTTCTGGGCTGCAGACAGGCTAAAAAAATCATGGGTGAAATCTTTAGAGATTTTCAATTTTTTATCTGCACTTTCTGTACAAAATGCTTTTATTAAATAGTCTCTTTGATTTCCCCTTCACTTTCTGTACTTGTGCCGGCCTTGTATTTAAATAAAAAATTTCTGAGTGAGGGCCTTATGCCCTATTTTTGCTGATTTTGGCAGGTTTGTTTGCAGGCTTAAGGTTACCTTTTTGTAAAAAAACTTTGTACATTTAATTATAAGCATACATGGAAAGATATAATATAAAAATTTATTGAAGAGCATACAGGGAACATATGAAAACTGACTCTGATTTTTGGTCCAGGCCATGATTTTTTGAGGTGGCAAGGTGGCAAGTTTTTTCCGGTCGGGGGGTGTGCAAATTAGTTTTTCCGGTGGGGGGTGTACATTTCAAACTATAAGTAAAAACATTTAATTTAATGAAAGAGTCATTGAAAAATAGTAAAAACTGACTTCAAATCAATCGATTTCCCGTCGCCCACCGCTTTTTCCTAACCAATTTGCACACCAATATGCCCTATTTTTGCTGATTTTGGCCGGTTTGTTTGCAGGCTTAAGGTTACCTTTTTGTAAAAAAATTTTGTACATTTAATTATAAGCATACATAGAAAGATATTATATAAGCATTTATTGAAGAGCATACAGGGAACATATGAAAACTGGCTCTGATTTTTGGTCATCACAAGCACCATTTTTTGAGGTGGCAAGGTGGCCAGTTTTTTCCGGTGGGGGGTGTGCAAATTGGTTAGGAAAAAGCGGTGGGCGACGGGAAATCGATTGGTTTGAAGTCAGTTTTTACTATTTTTCAATGATTTTTTCATTAAATTAAATGTTTTTACTTATAGTTTTGAAATGTACACCCCCCACCGGAAAAAACTAATTTGCACACCCCCCACCGGAAAGAACTGGCCACCTTGCCACCTCAAAAAATCATGGTGCCTGTGATGACCGAAAATCAGAGTCAGTTTTCATATGTTCCCTGTATGCTCTTCAATAAATTTTTATATTATATCTTTCTATGTATGCTTATAATTAAAGGTAACCTTAAGCCTGCAAACAAACCTGCCAAAATCAGCAAAAATAGGGCGGGGCCAGGGCTCGTTCCATAAGCGCCCCTTGAAGAACGAGCATAAGGCCCTCACTCAGAAATTTTTTTATTTAAATACAAGGCAGGCACAAGTACAGAAAGTGAAGGGGAAATCAAAGAGACTATTTAATAAAAGCATTTTGTACAGAAAGTGCAGACAAAAAATTGAAAATCTCTAAAGATTTCACCCATGATTTTTTTAGCCTGTCTGCAGCCCAGAACAGCAGGGTTACAAAGAAAGGAGCAGTAGTTGAATATGCAAAACAAAGACCATGTGATTGTGAATAGATTCAGCACATTACATTCCCAGAAAAGCACACACAACACATATAGGAGTGATACAAGACAGGTGCAAAAAAGGGCTTCAGGGAAGAAAGAACAACACATGCTACAGATAAGTTTACAACACACCATTTTGCAGACAGCATGGGCACAACGTTTGGAAAGACTCTGCAAGGCCACGGGACGTGAAACTATGCATGAGAAACACACACAAAAAACACACAAAACCCTCTTCTCTAGCCATGACTTTTACCAATCTCGACCCCGCAAAAACTGTCAAAAAAAATTAGTGCGGCCTTCACTTCAAAGGCTACGTATGATGATAGGCCTGTCTGTTCAGATATTTTTTTGGAAATTTTTCTGGTTTCCTCTCTCGGAATTGGCATGGTCTTGTCAAATATTGCCACAGAAATTCACGGGCCGGCGCCACCAAAATCATGTAGGAGGTCAAGTACTTCAAAGCAGGTAAATGTTCAAACCACATCGTTTCAAGCAAAAGCAAGCATGACACACGTGTTTTTATCAGAAAACTTAGGTAGCTGTGTTCTTGAAATCCTTATTTTCGACCGCAATTTTCACTTCTCAGGACATAGTAAGTATGGTGTTTTTAGCTGAAAAATGCTGTTTGCATGATGCACTCTGCACTCATTTTTACGCACAAGTGCACAAATGAATTCATATGTTATGTTGAGTAATCCTGCCTAAGGGTTTTTGCAGAGAAGTACGGTACAAAAAAAAGCTAGGAAAACATAGGTCGAAAATTAGTTTGTCAAAATTCGGAACATACTCTGGAACACAGCAATACCTTGAAGACACTGAAAAACTAAACCTCCGGCTACCTATTCCCAATAAAAACCTTGAATTCTGTGCAAACAGCACTTCAAAATCTTGAATATTGAATGAGTTTACCTGCTTTGAAGTTGAGGGGGGCTCTAACGACCACTGGAACCTACATATGGAAAAATGAAATAAAACTGAAACGAAACTAAGGAGATACATGAAAACAAAGAAGATGAAGTGAATAGAGAACCGTGGCACAAGAAGGGAAAACAAGAAGATGTGTGAAATGTTGAATATTGGCTCGCGGATGAAACACAAAACGAAGTTGTGCAAAGTGATTTTCTAGGAAACAATAATTCGTTATGTAAGGATGGCACGAAAACAAAACAGTAAGCATCCAAATAAAAAGAGGAAGGAGAGGAGGAGTCGCAGAAAAGAAAAAGATACCTTAGAACGCTGTATGATGGCAAAGAGAATGAAGAGATGACAAGAAACACAAGAGGCCAAAATGTCAAACATACTGTAGTGGAAGTTTGGATAGTAATAATCACTAAATAGATATGCAGAAGCGCTGAAGTAAATGAAAATCAAAATAATGATAGTATAGAATAATTTTACAACGATAAGCAGTTAATAGTCTTATATTTACTCCATTAATAAGGGAAGCTAAAACCAAAAATTTTGAAAGTGAAGTAGCAACTGAAAGAGTGAGTAAATAGATTCACGAAAGGCAAATATAACACAAAAATATATACAAAACAATTCATTATGATGCAGAGGACAGGTTCCTATGCTACACTATGTCAAGACAGTCCCTGTGCGTTGGAAACAAACCCATTTCCAACAACATACAAAACAACACTCGTGAGAAAAGTCAACACGAACAAACAAAAAGACGGTTGTGTCTCCAGGAGAGAAAACATTATTATAAGCAAAGATAATCTATATACTAACCATATAACACAGCTCAATGTTCCCATGCAGTGCTGTCTGTGCAAGGCTGTACTCGCGAACATTATTAGTACTTATTTGATAACCCTGAGAAAAAATGCTTTGGGGAAAAGGAAAAATTCAGTGAAACAACTACCACTTGAAACCTCAAACAGGAAAAGTGTTGAGGAGCACTGTTACAAATTTGCATGATGTTTTTTATTGATTTTGCTAAAATTATTGTACAATGAGAAAGACAGTATTCCCACCCAAACCCGTAGCGGTTGCGGGGCGCCTGCACTACGACCACCAACATCAGGGACACCGACTAAGCGGGTTTGATGGCTGGGGGAGCATTTGGCCTTGAGCGAATGGCAGCCCGCTAGGATCTGTGCGCAAACGGTCCGGAGACACAGATGCACGTCGTAGAAAGGGTAGAGATAGAGAAGGAGAGAGAGAGATAGAAAGAGAGAGAGAGAGAGAGAGAGAGAGAGAGATGGAGAACGAAAGAGATAGAGAGAAAGAGAGCGAGAGAGAAAGAACGAGAGAGAAAGGACGACAGAGAGAAGGGACAGCCGATAGCCTACAGGAACCTCCCGACCAACACACAAACCTAGTAACCGGCTGGCACAGGCCAATTCAGACCGGGAAGAATCTTCCCGGAAGCGAAGCAGCCAACACGTCCCGGCGCATCTGGGCCCATTCGTCCAGGTCGAAGCGGGACTCCCATCCAGCGCCAATCCATGGGCGACCAGTCGTAGACACACCGATCCTGACTCGAGCAGGCCCACAGGGCACCAGCTGAATCGCAGGAACGCCAGAGAGAGAGAGCACAACAAGGAAGAGAGAAAGAAAGGGGGGCCGGTCGTAGAGGAGAAAGAGAGGGAACAGAGTGAAAGTGATCCCACAAGGGAGCGCGGTCCAAGGCAAGAGGCCGCGCTTAAGCCTGGTCCGTCCGTCCCACCCAGGAAACATCCCCCCCACAGACCAGGAAACCAGCAGAGACGCTGGAAATTTGAAAAAACCGAATCCCGACAAGAGAGAGAAGACAGAAGAAGAAGCACAGTCAACCCTAGACGAGTCCTCCATCCCCATGACTATGCAGCTCCCTGAGAAGGGGGGGACACAGACAGGACGGATTACCCTCCCAGAGACTCAAAGCGGGCGGAGGCTAGGTCGGGAGAAAAAAGAGGCGGAAGGCTGGATGGGGGGGGGAGAGGAATTCAAAACTCTAGCCAGGGCTAGGCCCCTTCGGTTCCGTGGCCCCGAGGAGAGGTGGGATTCGATGGGGAGTCAAGGGTGGGAGGAAAAGGAGACTCCATAGGCAAGCTAGTGTGCCAGTGGGTCGTCTGACTTGCTGGTGGGCTAAGCGAGCCACAGGAGACCCTCTCCTCCCACATCTACGGGATCGGTGCGATGGATTTTCGTCCCCCCTTGGACTCAGCTTCGGTGGGATACCTTGGGCCTCTGGTGGACTTCCTTCTCCGCTCGCCTCCCGCCTCTGGACAAAGCAACAAAGGGGACCAGGTAGGGCGAAGGAGCACGCCCACCTACTGAGGGGGGAGGAAAGGAGGGTTTGGAGGAGGTCCCGCAGGGAAATGGTGAAGGAAATTCCAAGTCTGGATGATATGCTCATGGCAAATCCTGGTCAGGCCTTGGTAGATCTGCTGCGCGATGCTCTTGGAGAAATGGAAGCACAGTTCGTCAAATGAGGCTTGGGAGATGTATCCTCTCGCCCCCATTGCGATCATAATAAGATTGGTAGACATTGGACGTCTCCTAATGGTCTGCCTGCTTATCGCTTCTTCCAGCGGGAGGTATCGGTGATCATAGATCGCCCGCGGGTTATATCCCCACGCCTGATGGGACTTCCAGGGGATAGCTGGCCAGGTGCTGGGCGGGTCTTCTCCCCGAAACGCATTTGGGTCCTTCGGTCGGTAAGGGGGGTTCACCCGACGTCCATCTCGGTCCCAGGTATCCCGCCGATCGTCTGGCGACTGTCTCGCGGGGAGACAGGAGTCATCTTCGCGGACCAGCCATTGATCCTCCCGGGTCGTGTAGTCTATCAGGGTAACGTGGTTTGATCTTCGAGAGGCGGTGACCAGCAGGTCTATCTTGTGCGAAAAACCCGGTCCCGCCATGTCCACCATCACCTGCGCGGCGGGGTGAATGAAAGCAGGCGAGAGAGGTGGGGCAAGAAGGGGGGCTCCCTCCGGGGCGGGGAGACCTGCGTCCGCACGAGGGGGGGCACTATCTTGCTTCGGTCGAGGGAAGGCTCCCTCCTCCCCGATGATGAAGACTTTGCAGTCCGGTGCTATGCCATCGTCGTTGTCTGACCGCTCCAAGCAGCTGCGGATCCACTGTCTGCATTTGGAGTGCCGCTGATCCAGTAGAGACTTGAGGGCCTCCGAGTGGAAGGAGGACTTTGAGAGCAAGTAGTGGCTGATGCTCCCAGTGACCCTGCAGCCATACGGGCAGGAGGTCGAGGTGGCCCCCTTGGTAATCACAGTGCTGACCCTCGCCGGAGTGGGCCAGACATCTAGCTGGCATTTGAGTACTATGGCTACCTCTCTCACTGAAAGGCCGCCGTTGGGTTGAAGGAAATGGTTGGTAATGGCTTGGAAGGGTCTGCGTATTTCCGAGCGGATCCCCCATGTTAGGCCGAAGCGGGGCGCCACTTTGAATTTATTAGCGTCTTCCGAGCATCTCTGGCGAAGCTTCCATAGGTTGTAGGAGGTCCAATTCTTCTTGACTTGGGCGATGGCTTGGTCTACTGACCCTGGAGCGACAGTCTCCTTGGTGAGAAAGTTAGTGACGGAGAGAACGACTGGGACCTCTAGTGCGTTCCATTCGAAGCGGGCCGGGGGAACGTCATATGCCTCCCTGAATCGGGCAAGGCTGTGTTCTGCATCGGATCGCTGCTGTCGCCCGTCGGGCCATGACGAGTCACTTACATGCCCTGGAGGGATGCGCGGGTTAATGCCAATGCCCAGTGCTCTGCAGGCGCGGATCCAATGAAGTACCATAAGTCCGTCGCGGCGATCCTCCTTGAGCAGATGCAGGTGACCTTGCCATCCAAGGAAAGGCTGGTCTGGGGGGTCCGGAAGCTTGGGGCACTGCTTGTTGATGTCCTCTGGTATGGGGGCTTCGTCCCTGAGAGCGCCCTGTTCACAGCGTTGACGTACCGCGGGTAGAAAGCTGGAATGATGCAGTCGGTGGGGACCTCCACCCCGTGGAAAACGGAGTGCATTCGCCATATGTCCGGTGGATGAATCGGTGGATGCATCAGTGGCGGGCGCGGTCCGCCGTCCCCTGCCCATCTGAACGAGAAGCGCGTGCTTGGCGGCTGTGGGGGGCAAGAGCTCTTGGGAGCAGCTCGGCGACCACGGAGGGGGAGACGCTGGGGACAGAGATCCTTGTTCCTGGGGAAGTAATAATCCCACGCTAGGCGTAGATGCGCATCCACCGCGTATTGAACGTATGGATCGGTCGAAAGGATGCATTTGATAAACACCGTGAAAGTTCGCAGGTAGTACCGGGTGGAGAACTGGTGAAGGCCGAATCCTCCCCCTCCTCCTATGGGGCCGTAAAGCACCGCGTTTGGAATCTCCTGGGGAGACAGCTGAAGAGTCTCCCGGATATGGTCCCGAAAAGCTGTGTCTAGGTCCCGAAGCAACTTCTGGGGGAAGGGGGTCCACCCGAAGGAAAAATCTAGGATGCTGGTGAGGAGACACGTGAGGGCTTTCCTTTTCCTTGCAAGCGAGAGGTCGAGGCTGTGTATCAACCGGGCAGTAGCCACGAACCTTGAAATCGCGTAGTCTCTTTGGATCTGCGGGTTATTGTTGCCGTCGGTGTGGAGCCCCAGGGACCGAAAGACTTCAATTGCCGAACGGTTTCTAATCACGGTGGGGGGGCACGTCGAGTCCCGGCCGGGTGCAGTGAGAGAAATCGGGACAGCGTAGACACCTTTGCCCTCTTCACTAACCAGGCAGATGACAGAGCATTTTTCCGCCGCACAGATCTGGCGTGCGGCCCTAAGTTGCGTATAAAGAAGTGAGAAGCCCTTTTGTGCCTCGGGAATGTAGAGCTCCGGTGGACCATCCCCTCCTAGGGCTGCCCAGTTATCGTCCGCAAATTTGTGATCTGCAGTCAACGGGGGCCTCAGGGGGTAGACGGAGGTGTTCTGGGAGCGGTCGCTGCTAGTGCCATCGTAGAACCGGTATCCTGCTGGCATAAATTGCTGGGCAGGGCACAAGCGGGTAAGGTATTCGTCGAGAACCCCGTATGTGCCCGGGCTGAGCGATCCACCTTGAGGGATCCCTCGGGAGCGGTGAATTTCGTCCGGCAAAACAGCAGACTTCCCTGTAGAGTCCGGGACCTTGAGCTTGAGCGGGGAGTCTTTGAACCGATGGCGGAGGAAAGCAAACAGCTCGGGGAACTCCCCCTCCTGAGCCACCACATGGGAGTACGCTTCGCAGATGTAAGTGAGCTCCGCGCGGTCAAACGCCTTGCGGATGTCAGTGGAGAAGATGATAAGCGTCTTTTTCTTACCTGTAATCTTGGGGCTGCCCGTAAATCGGCCAACATCAACCGCAGCACCATGTTCCATTCATCGCACCCACTCACAGTTGTTGTGTTGGCTTTAGAAGTCTTCCGGATGCACCCTGTGTGGAGCTTGAAGGACTCAACCCGAAAAGTGACGAGTTTTTCGTAGAGGTTGAGGATCGCGTTCGAAACCGTGATGCCCCGCCAGTCGGATACATTTGCGCCTGACCCAGTCCCCTTCCAAATCTGGCTGAGAATCCCCGGCTTCCAGTCCTTTGGTAATCTCTTCTCCTTCCAGCAATGGGAGAAGAAAGATCCTAATTGGATCTTCGCGTCTTGCGAGAGGAGCTTGAAGATGTCGGGGGGTATACCATCGTCTCCCGGAGCAGGACCCTTTTTGGCCTGAATTGCATGCTCGATTTCACCCAACGAGAGCGGCCGACGAGCCAGATCGAGCGCCTGCTCTCGAGAGAGCGGGGGGGGAGGCACTTGAAGATATTGACGAATTGCTTGACCCGGTCCCCAGGAATATGAGACTCTTGGAACGGCCCTACAAGGAGAAGCCGTCCGTTGGAGTCTCGGGGCGGGGCCGAGCGCAGCCTCTCCCACTCCCGAATCCTCTGTAGCCGGGTCACTCTTCTTAGGACCGCCCACTTGGCGAGGCGGTCTGCACACTCATTTAGACGGAAGGTCCACTCAAAACTGCGTTCTTGGTGGGACTTGACCCAGTGGAAAGAGATCGGAGCAGTCTGCACGTGAAAGCGAAAGATGGCATCCCATAGGGGGGGCTTCGACCGCGTCTTGAACAGTTCGTGGGCCTCCCCTTCCAGATTCGCGTCCGATAGGGCCCGGTAGTCGGTGTAGACATGGACTCGCCGGGGCCTCCAGGCCATCTCCCGGATGAATTGGAGGCCCCCTGCCATAACTGCCAACACTTCCTGTTCACCACTAGAGGCTGGATTGTCCGCGTTGCCGTAGATGGCGATAATATCGCGATTGTAGAATAGGAAAGCCCCGAAGCCCGCAGCGTTGCCATGTTCGGGAAAGCAGGATCCATCGGTAACGAGGATAGCGTCCCATGGTGACAGGGAGCCTGGAGACAGCTCGTCAGGTCGATCGAGGCGCGGCGCAAGGCGAGCAACAGGGAACCGTTGTTGGAATTCGTCAGGGAGCGAGCTGAGGCGCAGAGCAAACGCGTTGGATTGGAGTCGGATGATCAGGCCCCGGGTGTCCTCTCCGTTAGGAAGGTGGATACCCAGGTACTCCCCTGCTTCAGCTTCCAGGAACTCCATAAGCTTGGGAACCAAGTCAACGGGAGGGGCTGTATACACATCCTGAAGGGGAAGGTTGGCAGTATCCCATCTCTTAAGCTCATCTGAATTACGGTTCGGTCTCCGTTCGTTGTCATCCTCCGGCGGGAACCGCACTGTGTACTGGCGAAGGGACGGTGCCTTGTGGGCATTCATGAGGGACCTCATCCCTTCCACCCCCGCCTGAAGGGCTACCTCGGCAGATGACTGGATGACAGATTCCGTCTCACTGGGGAGAAGGGAAAGGGGGGCAGGATCCACATTACCTCGGAACACCAGATTGGTGAAATGCCCCTTGTCGATAACCTCCCCCGGTCTGAGGATCGGCGCACGGAGCCTGTCGCTTCCGAGAAGGAGCTCTCTCTGGTTATATTTGGAGTCCTCTGGGGGGTCCATAGTGTAGCTCCAGGCCCCATCACTTGGTGAAGTCGGCGCTCCTCGTCTGCCAGGTCGGAGACACGTGTGCGGTAGAGGTCTGCATAGTGCTCCCGGAGAGCTTCGGGCGGGGGGACTCCATGGCTGAGTCCGCTTGGACACGGAGGAGGAATTTGTGCTGATTACGGTCAAAGGCTTGGTTGTGGCGAAACCTATCCGGTCTCTTAGACTCCCTCTTGACGCGCTTGATGTCCTCGAGTCGAGAGTTAATCTTGCGTCTGGCCTTGGCAAGGACCTTCAGAGCGTCGGGCAGGAGACGTGATAACTCCAGCTGGTCATCCGACGACGTCTCATCCAGGATGTGCCCCACCAGATCCCCTTCCATTCGAAGCGTACGGCAAATGCTCATCCAGAGCCTGGATAAATGGGATCCGGGGTCCCTCGGAACCTGTCTCTGGAGGCCCCTCGTGATGGATTGCAGGGCAGTTAGCATGCGGGGTACCTTCGTTATCTTCCGCCTGGACTTAGGGGGTCTGGGCTGCCGCCTGCTCAATGGTGGAGGAGGCGGCTGAGCGTCCTGAATGACACTTGGCAGAGCAAGGCTAGGGACAGCCGGGGGAGCAGCGTCGTTCTCTATAGGTGCGGCAGCAACTGCGGCTTGGATGGCCTGCTTCAACGAAGCCTGGGGGGGCTGGGCCGTCCGCATGCTCTCTTCCATACACTGCTGGAAACTATCCCGCTGAGCTTGCGTCCACCTCTTGGGCTCCACTAGAGGCAGCGGGGGAGACCCGGAGACCACCGGGGCGACAATTCCATCAGGCCGGGCTTCCCTTCCCTCCGGACTCCGGGAAGAGGGGGGGGGGGGGGGGGCTGGGCTGTCGGCTAGAGAAGGGGGGGGGGGGGGGAGAGCAGACTCGATGATTTCTTCTACAGAGGAGGGGAGGGGCGGTGGACCCGGGAAACGATCGAAGCTGCCAGGCGGGGAGGAGGGGGGAGAGTCAACCGGGGCGTCGAGCGAGAGGAATTGACGCTCTAGCCGATCCCGGGCGATGTCTACTCGGGCCTGAATCCAGCGCTGCAGGGGGGGGGCCTCCAGGCGGTGAGACGCGATAGATTGAACAAGCCGCTCTTCCCTACTGAGGTGCGACAATGCAGTGATGGCGTCCTCCTCGTCCTCACTATCTCCCTCTGGCAACCCTTGCTCCTCCGGAGGATCCATCTGAGGGTCACTTTCCTGAGGACTCCAAAGGATGAGGCCGACAACGATCCAGGCCGAGGCCTTTGCGAGGATCCAGTCGGGTCGAAAAAACTCCTCAGGGCCAAAAGGCGCTTCCGGGATGGAAAGCTCCAGGAGACCATCCCTGGCCCCGACATCAATAAAGAGCATTGTGAGCTGCAGGATCGTTCTGAGGCGTTTGTAGCGAACAGCGGGCAGGGAGATGCAGAGAGGGCCGATGAACCGAGGCGCGTGGTCCCACGCCGGAGTCTCAGACCTGAAGTTGGCTGTGTGGTGGAGCAGGATGCGTCCCTTGATATCCTGTGCCCGAACAATGAGGACCCGCGGGCGGCGTCGCTGGACATAGCGAAGAACCCGTGGGGAGGAGAGTGCATGCCAGGAGGTGAGGAGCATGAGACTCCCGTCCTGGACAATGGATTCCAACGCCTTGGTGGTCCTGTCTGCCAATGGATTCCTGGATCGAAGGTGAAGCTGAGCTCCGAAGGAGGGAGATAGGAGAAACATCTGGCTTAACCATTGGTTGAGAGCTCCTTGGGAGAGCCGTGGCGCAGTGGGGGGGACCACCTTTTGTGGTGGAAAAGCCAGAAGTGGTTCTCGTACGTGCGAGGTGAGCGACAGGACATTGGTGCCATGGAAGCGCTCCAGATTGTATCTGAGCGTCGCAAAGGCAAGAGAGGCCTGCGCGCCTCCCCGAAGCCCGTCCCGAGACTGCTTGAAATCGCTAAACCACTTGGCGGACGGCTGGGGAAGGTGCTCCCGCATGCCTTGTTTGTAGACCCTGTAGACAGTAGAGAACCCCAGGGGGGCGGAGGAGGGCACTGGGCTACGGGGGAGGAGGTGCCGTTCAATGGACATGCCTTGCCCCAGCAGGGAGAACGCCCGAGAGTTGAAGGAGGCTGCATTGGTGGAATGCTCATCCTTCTTATCCGCTGCCATCTTCCGCAGGTTCCTAATAATCTTGCGTAGGCGCTGACGGAAATGTCGATTAGTCTTTGAGGCTGAGCTCAGTCCCAAGGCTGGGCGCTGGGCTGCGGAAAACGGGTGAAGAACCGCGACGGGGTCAGGAAGGGAGGAGACTGTCCGCTTGAACAGAAGTTGCACTCCATACGAAGCAATCACCCTGCATGCAGTCAGGTTATGGAGGACCGAAACGGAGTCGTCGTCACACTTCACCCACTCCCCTGAACTGTTGCGGTCCAGGAGGAACGCGTGGGGAAGTTGCCGCGAGCGTGCGTTGCCTTCCATCTGAATGCAAATACGCTTTGGAGAGAGTAGGAGGCCGGCTGCCCGTCTTGCGTCCACCGGTGGTCAAGAACGAGCGAGGGCAGGACAGAGATGTTGTGGTGCGCGGATCGAAGGGACCGTAGGTTCTGGAGTCCCAGCGGCCGATGAATGTCGAGGAGAAGACATTCTGCATGTGTCTGCAGCGTCCGAGTAGTCGCCCCTTGCCTGCCTCCGCAGTGGGCACAGCGGAAAGACTCAGAAGGACCACCAAGCAGCCATCTGTCCACGAGCTCAGAGAGGGGGAACGGGGAGCGGTCGCCGGCCAGGAGAGACAGGGAGAGAGGAAGAGCCCACGTGGAGGAAAGAGAGGTAGTGGAGCATCCCTGGCACGATGAAGTCGAAACCACGTGAGGGAGCCACGATTCCATAGACACTCCCCTCGGGAGGAAAGAGGGCCCGGCGTCCCGGAGCAACAACAGTAGGCCCGAGCTGCCAGTCCGGTGTCGCCGCCGTCATGAAGGTCCGGACTGGGGAGGGTGCTGCGGAGAACAACCGGGTAGCGGAACCAGGCACAGGAGATGGGCTGGAATTCTTGCGAGGAGCTCTTCACCTGGGGGCGAAGCTCAGCCATCGTATTAATGATAGCGCTGATGGCCG
>WBZZ01004588.1:0-2500 GCA_019918135.1 Paulinella micropora
TTTCGTATTCATTTTTCATATTTCATTTTTCTATTCATTTTTTCATATTTTTTTCATATTCATTTTTTCCTCACTTCTCTCCTCTCTCTCCCCTCTCTCTCCCCCCCCCCCTCTCTCTCTCTCTCTCTCTCTCTCTCTCGCTCTTGCTCTCCATCTATCTATCGGGGCTTAGTTCCCATCTCCAGCCCGCTACCCAGTCAGTGACACCCTTGGGTGACGGAGGGGAATGGATGCCTATGTCCTCATATATACAGTGCTAAAAGGTCAAACATATCTAATTCTATCTATCTATCTATCTATCTATCTATCTATCTATCTATCTATCTATCTATCTATCTATCTATCTATCTCTGGGCCCGTGGTGGGGTGCCTTATGTGTGCCTAGCCATACGCCTATGAGTCACATGCCGAAATAGCGACGGGAATCACAATCCTGTTCCCTCAGGGTGCCCTTTCTCGCTTGTTGAGCCCGGAATAAAACCCACAGTGCTCTGTCGGTTTATACTAGACTGTCGACAGTCTCGAAACTCCATCTGCTTACTGGGCCCTCTGTAATGGAGGTGGGAGCTCGTTCTGCAAGGGGCGCTTTATGGAACGAGCCCTGGCCCCGCCTGGTACTAGGGAGCTTTGGTATCGCCTGCATCAGTCCCTTCCGTGCAAACATCACGGCTTAGCTGGGCATCGGGTTAATACTTTACCCACAGACTTCCTGGTTGACGAAATCAGAAGCTCCTTTTTTCTGACATTAGTCGATATCTCATCTATCTATCTATCTATCTATCTATCTATCTATCTATCTATCTATCTATCCATCTATCTATCTATCTATCTATCTATCTGTCTATCTGTCTATCTATCTATCTATCTATCTATCTATCTATCTATCTATCTATCTATCTATCTATCTATCTATGCATCCAACTACCAGCGAAGTCTTGCTGACAGGTTTAAATATTTCTTGCAGATCCAAATCTTCAAGACGTAGAGATCGTCCGGATTCTCAAGTACGAACTCGGATGGACCTGGCTTGACGACGGGACCGCTGGTGCAGCAGTCAAGAGGATCGAGCGCATTCGAAAGGATACCCTCCATTACTCTCTCAAGATGGCATCTATTACTTCCCCCTTGAAATACACTGTCCGCAACATTCTGCGAATGTACGCGTATGTAGATTGGGTGGCGGAAGTAGATCCTGCGCGCTTGAAATTTCTTGACGAAGCTTCTTTCAGGAATTATGATTTATACCGGCGTCGGAACTGCCGGTCAGCGCGGGGAACTCGGGTGCATATGCTAGCATCTCTTGTACATGGTTTATTCTTTTGATTTTGAGCCCCCCCCCCCCCCCCTCCTTCTTGGTTTTCTAATTTTCTTTCTTTCAAAAAAAATTCCTGTTTTTTTTCCTCCTCATTTAACTATGATAACGGTTTCCCTTCGAAAGTTTATATCATCGCTAAATATCAGATTCTGAGTCTTGACACATTATTTGTTTTTGGTTGATCTTTTAGGTCGTACTGGGAAGGGACATGTCTGAGCATGTCGATGTAACATACAGTGTTACTTACCTGACGTCGTTGGTTCATCCACGAGGGGGTGCACTGCTTTCCGTTAGGTTGGGTAGCAATAATGCTCTTGATTTTTTGAATAGCATTCTGGATGCCATAGCGAACGGTCTTCTGGTGGCGGGTGATAACCTGGTGCTTGATAATGCCAAGATCCATTATGCAGCCGCCATCAAGCCGCTCCTGCATGCTCTTTTGCCTGCCCTCGGTATCTCGCTTGTCTTTCTGCCGGCTTACTCGCCTGAATTCAATCAGTGCGAGTTGGTGTTTTCGAATGTCAAAGAATTTATGCGGGCTCATCGAGGAAATGAAAGTTTTTTGACTGAGATCTTTAGGGGGTTTGCAAATGCAACCAGTTTAGAATCAGTGGCGGCGCAGTACGGACACTGCATTCCATGATATTTATTAATATTCATATTGATAGTAATAGTTGACGAAGCAAATCACACAACTGTCCTTTCCACTAAGTCTCTCTGCCTACGTTATACCAGATCCTGCCTCGCCCTATTTAACTATCTGGATTCTACCTGCCTACCTACTTGCCTGCTGTCCTTTACATTGTATTAATAACAGGCTAAGTTATCAATAGTAGTAATATTAATAAGACTCTTGACAGACGTTGATTACACTATATGATTATTTTTTTTACTTAACAGAGTTTCAATGCTTAACTTGACGGGAGTCTAAAACTTCAAAAGTATATATTAATAACTGAAAGTGAATAAATCCTAGTCACAACCAAAGCTTGCGAACTTCATCTCAACTGCCGGTTCGATTTCAAAGTAAGCGGCGGGTATCCGAACAAAAACTAATTGTTTCATTCAAAACTTAAAAACTCAATTTTCAACCAAAACTAAAAAACTGACTCAAAACAGAAAAATCAAATTTTTTTTTGCACTTGAATGTCGCTAGCAGTAGATACTCATTGTCCTTGCCGCCAC
>WBZZ01004588.1:10000-30672 GCA_019918135.1 Paulinella micropora
CTTTCTCAAACCAAATATTGAAATATTAACTGAAGGGCACAGTTAATATTTCATTCTAGTTTGGATCTTCCTCCTTAACTCGCTGACCATATACACATATATGTGGACATCACACCCGAATTATCCGGTAAAAAACTTATTTATAGATTTCGTCTGGCCGGACACGTCTGAAATGCCGATTTGATCCTGGTCTTTTGGCGGCTTTTTGTCTTTGCGTCACTGAGCTAATATAACGAGACATCATTCTCTTTTGAGGACTGTGTTTGGTTACATTACCGACTTACTCTTCCATTGAGCTATCGTTGGGGATAGTACATTTGGAGTCCATAGCTAAAGGCTGATTTCTTTTCTGATCTGTCGTACAGACATCAGATAAGCACAAATTTATTTTTCGCTTATCTGTCACACAGACATCAGACGAAAACAAACACCCCTACTCATCCTCAAACAAAAAACTTACAAACAAACAATCAATTTGTCACAAGCTGGCATAACCTTAGCCCTTGTGCACATTTGGCTTCTGTGTGCTCTTCTACAAGACACCGCACCACACCTACTCCACTCCCTCTTGCTGCTTGCATAAAGCCAAGTAGGACAAGTGCGAAACAAACATCAGCAGAGGAAAAAACGAGCAAAGCATTCCCACTGTCTGTTCTGAACAATTTTCCTTGCATTTTCTCTGCAGAAACCAGAGGAGATTACACATCTCTCACACAAGAGCAAGACAAATATCGAAGCACTGTCCGACGACAGACTGACTTCTACAAAACAGCTCTTTTGACCAAAATATCGTTATCTCTGTGTAGGGCCTGACGCACCATAACTGTTTCAACAGAGAAAAGGAAGAAGGAGAAGAAGGTTGCATAGAATGATAAGAATAACAGAGGAAAAAAAAAAAAAAAAAAAAAAAGCAGACGTGACTCTCATAACATAAGATGGAAGACGAGAATGAGCAGGCTGGTGTGACACAAACTGATTATGGTCCTAGTGAGGGAGGAGAGGAGCAGGAGACTCAGTACTCAGAAGAGAGGGGATAGAGATGGAGAGGAGAGAGAGGAGTATAAGTATACAGCCGATGTAGAGTCGACAGGGGGGGGGGGGGGATAATGCACAAGAAGCGAGTGCATGTCAGACTGGAGGCTCTCCACTGACAGAGGCTGAGAGAGAGATTGAGGATGTTGGCCAGAATATCCCAAATACATGGGAACAGTTGGCTACATATGATGATGAAGAGTCTTTCTTCCTTAACTACCCAACCTATTATAAAACATACATCTATATTCCTTACGAGAAAAGGAATAGACCAGGACAAGGTCAAAGCAACCTCCTGATCGAAATTCCCTGCCTTGCAAGCCTCTCTTCAACAAAGTGAGGTTTGAGCACGAAAGAGTGCAATTGCAGGATATCAAGTATGGCGACACTCTTACACTGTGCGACATATGCGACATACACTCTACGCTGCTGTGCTCGTTGCGGAATTTCATGAACGCAGTGTCAAACATACAGTGGAAAAATAAACGCACAACTGCAGCATGGCTGTCTGTCTGTGGTGTCCCCACTGATATAAAGAATCTAGAAAGAAAGTTCGAAGGTAGAAACCAAAGTGGCATTGAGTTTGCACTTGAGGCTTTTGTAACTGCCTTCACACGGGCTTACAACGAAATGTACAAATCCCTGAAAGACAACACAAGGCAACATCCTGTTTACTAGGTCGAATAGTCTTGTCAGGTGCTTGAACGCCTCACACAACTCCACAAGTGCTTCTTTGAGGGGAAGGAGCAAAAACCAACATGGAAACAATGGGCCCACACGAAGAATCACACTCTCATGAAAGGCCATTTCACAACAATCCCAAATAATAACAGAGCTGATAAGTGTTCCATGAGAGAAAATGCACACTTCCTCTCTAGTGCCACAGGGCTTGCACAGTTCGTGACTCATCTAGCACGACAGGTGAAAGAAGAAGAGACGAGACAGAAAGAGGAGAAGGAGCAGAAGGAGAAGATAGCTGTGGCAATGGCAGTAGCACGGGTGGCTCCACAGCCAACGGCTCCACCTACCACATCTAACCCAGCTCCCAAGAAAGCAGGAGGAGGACCCACAGGAGGAGGACCCCAAGGGGGAGAAACAGTAATGAACTTGACTGACTCCCAGAAGAAAAAGCAGGCGCTGCAGGCAGCCCTAGCTAAAATCAAAATTGGGGGAGGGGGCCTTAAGATCTATGCTATCTCTGCCAATGAGGCTGACACAGAGAAGACCCTCATGACTAAGTTCAATGAGATGGACAGATGCTTCCAGCAAAACCAGTGTGAGGTGGAGCAGGAATATGAAGTCCTAGAACATCTCTGTGATCGATCCCTCCTTGGAGCTGGTTTTGATCGTATAACTTACGAGAAGTACAGAGGAGAGGAGGAGCTAGCAAGGAAGGGTGGACATGCAGAGATGAGTTGTACTCTGACCATTGCTGCCATCATTCGATACTTTAAGGCAAGTGGATACTAACACTTTTGCACGGGCACATTGATTTGGTTTGAAATTTTCGACTTAGTATCGGAGCAGTTGCAGTCTGTCACTCAGCTTGCATCTGTCCTAACAAATGTGGGCCTCCAGTACAATCTCTTTTATAACCACAAAGCCATACTCCTATATTTCCTCAGTGCTTTGCACGTCTACAACAAAAATAAGCTCACACTGCTCATGCAAGACTGCAAAACCTTCGACAAGGTAAAGCACTTACTTGAACTTTTTGGAGATGAGTGTCTTTGAGGCCACGACTAAGGCAGTGAACCCAAAAATGTTGTGGACCGAAGTAATGACCGCTTGTCAGAGGCTCGACAGCCAGACAACATCCTTGATCGGTTCTGCATCGGCTTCTGCTCAACCGCAAGCCGCAGATACGCAACGATATCTAGGAAAGCGACCAAGAGAGAACAGTCGTGAAGCTAACACACCTTGTATTCGTTGGTGGGCACGGGCACAATGCTTCAAACACACAAATAAGAAATGCACGTACAACCACGATGTCGAGGACACCCACATCCGAAACACACTCCTCAAGAACGTACGGTCGGACGAAACCAACACCGTCGCCGTTCTGCGCCGACTGCGCAATGATCAGGGGTGGAAATTACAGGATGTCGCGGACCATGATCACGAACTAGCTGACGCGATCAATTCTCTTTTCGCTAGAGATGATCAGAAGACGGCAGCCATAGAAGCCGCAAGTAGAGGAAGAGGTGGAACACGAGGAAGAGGAGGAGGGAGAGGAATCATTCGAGGAGGAGGAGCCCCTTTCGCACGAGACACATACACTCCCTGGGGGAGAGAGGATTTGTGAGAAGAGGAGGAGGAAGAGGTGTATTTCAAGGTAGAGGAGGAGGAAGATGGGTTGGCCGAGGTGGACACGGCAGCGCAGAGCGCCCGTACCACAGAGATGGGGGCTGGGCAGACGGCTCGAGCTCAAGCTCGAGTTCCTCAGCACCACATGCCTATGCGACATCAGCGCAACCACTACCGACACTGATGCAGACTCAGGTAACAGATTTGAGGTAGTCCAATGACTAGATAAGGAGGGAGAAAACAGAACAACAAACATTGCACGATACACCGTTGTGCAGGTCCCAACCAAGGGTACCAGTGAGTCTAAGAGCCCACAGCAGGCCACAGACTCAAAGGTAGTACAATACCAGTACACACATCACGACAACAAACAGTGCGCAACACTTAGTGCTGGCTTGTCGTCTCGGGACTCGTGAGCAGAGGCATTCACATGCTTCGATGGTTTCTACACCCGAAAAGCTCCGTTGCAATATGCGAGATTAATAGATATGTTGGTAGGTCTGGCGGAGGACGACGAACCAGACACTGCCACATATGAAAAAACGGGAATGGACGATGTATCAGAAGAAGAGTTGGGCTTGGAGGAGGACAGCCCTCAAGCATCACAAGAGAATGTCAGAGGAGTTTAAGGCGGCGATAGACGAGAAATTGGCAGGAGGAGCAGGTACGGAGAAGGAGAGAGAGGTTTTGAAAGAGAGATTGAAGGCGAACAAAATGATTTTTGACCCCCCTCAAGCGGGAGGTGTCAAGCCGGAAGACTTCACCGAGGTTATTTGTAAAATACCAGGTGCTGAGCCTTCCCCGGCGCCACGACGAGGATACATGAAGCAAAGATCGCAGAAGAACAAGCACGGCAGTTACTCGATGAGGATTTCATTGAGAGATCGACATCTCCAATAGTTTCCCAACCGAGACTGGTGCCTAAACCGGGAGGAGAATGATGCTTAACGGTTAACTATGCCAGCGTCAATAAAATTTTAGAGGAGGAACGAAATCCATTACCTACTCTTGAAGAAGGAAGGTGAGTATTGCGGAACGCCAAGCTATACTCAGTCATTGATCTGAAGAATGGCTTCTGGCAAATTCCACTGGATGAAAAATCCAGATGGCTGACTGCATTTGTAGTAGGAATGGAGATATATCAGTGGAAAGTACTTCCGATGGGACTCAAACAGGCCCCGGGACTCTTTCAGAAAGCGATGCAAACCATGCTGAGTAGCAAATATAATGACCAGACAGAGGGATGTTTCATGAGGAGAAGAGGACAGAAGGCGGGAGAGTACGCATTTTGTTACATCGATGATATTATCGTGTACTCCAATACGATGGAAGAGCACATCGACCATCTAACAGATATTTTCAGGCGTATCAAACTGTTTGGCCTGAAATGTAATTTGAAGAAATGTCAACTCGCAAAGACAAGCGTGACATATTTGGGTACGAAATCTCTTACAATAGAGTCGATATCCAAAGAGAAGAGGGAGGAGATCATGAGCAGGCAGAGGCAGAAGAATCGCACAGAGCTGCACTCATTTCTTGCGATGGCGCAATATTACAGCCAGTTCATACCCCATTGGGCTGCAACTCGGGCTAAGTTGGAGAGAATGATCGACTTCGGTGATTTTGAGAAGTGGGATGATGGAGCCTTAGAAGCGTACAACACGCTCAAAGATCTCATCTATAAAGATCCGAAGGATGGCGGACTCGTGCTGATGATGCCCGACTTTTCGAAGCAATTTGTAGTCGACACAGACACATCAACGTTCGCGATCGGCGCAGTCTTACAACAGGAAGATGAGGAGAAAAAGTTGCGCCCGATCATGTTTATAAGTAGAAAGTTGTGCTCGGCGGAGCGAAACTATTGTACGAGACAGAGAGAGGCACTGGCGGTGGTCTGGGCCCTCAAACGGTTGAGAGAGTATTTATGGGGTGGACCTCAGTTTATAGTAAGGACTGATCACAAGAATTTACTATGGCTGATGAATCATGAACAGACTGGCCGTCTAGCGAGATGGCATGCATTCTTGTCATGTTTCAATTTTACAATGGTCCATCTACCCGGCAAGAGAAATGTTGTCGCTGACAGCCTCTCCAGGCTAGAGTTTCACTCAGAAGTGGCAGCTCTCGTATCATCAGCAGAAATGGAGGATCTATCCCCAGACTGCACATACGAAGTGCATCATATCGAGTCGATGCAGATGGCGAGAGGGGTCCGATATAACCGATCGGGTCTACGTCATAGCCCGCAAGGTCCGGATCATGGGATATGTTGTACAGCACATGTCCTCGAGGATGCTGAGTGGTCCTATGAAGCATATGAGAATATGAAGGCGGAGATAAAACAAGAAGAGATTAAGCAAGAAGCATATGCGGAACACGCGCAGGAGAACAAGGAGGAGTTAGACGAAAACCCTGAGAGGATGGGAGTGCAGCTAGAGGATGGGACTATCCACATAGCCTCACCCACTGCATGGAGACAGCAACAGGCTCTCGATCCGGAGTTCAAAGAGCTAATACAGCTATACAAGAACCAGAACGAGCTGAAAATGACGAAGGAGATTAAGGAGCAACAGAAGGAGATGGGGTGGAGAGACGGTCTCTTGTGGTACAAAGGCCAACACGGGCGCTATGCATCACAAACAGACAAATGGACTCTCTGGGTTCCTGAGAAACTCAGACACATCATTTTTGTCGCTGCTCATAACTGCCCACTACTGGCGCACCCGGGCCGACAAAGAACGCATATGTTCATTTCGAGACGATTCTGGTGGAAGAAGATGAAGGACAATATTGATGAACAGGTCAATGCATGCATCCCATGCAAGACATCCACAACACCATTGAAGGCGAATTTTGGCCTGATCGGGACTTTTCCTTTACACGTAGGAATGTTCGAGTTCTTACACACTGATCATGTAGGACCTTTCCCGGTCACGACGGAAGGTTACAGATACCTTCTAACGGCCATAGACAGAGCTACCAACTATGTATGGGTGGTCCCAGTCAAAGACATTACGGGCGAAACAACAGCCAAGGCGTTGATTGACAGGATCATCTCACAGATTGGGATGCAGAGAAAAATATGCTCAGATCGAGGCTCTGACTTTAATAATGAAGTAATCGACAAGCTATTTGCATATTACGGCATGAAATTGCAATATGTCACCGCCTATAACCCCAGAGCGAACGGCAAGATAGAGCGGGTGCATAGATCCCTCAAGGCCGCGCTGAAGATGTATTGTATGAAGAAGGAGAACCAAAAGGAAGCAGCATCCTCGTTTGCATTTGCTATGAATTGCATACCCTCTACAGCGTTAGGTGGTTCAAAAGGTTCCGTCTCACCATACCAATTGGTATATGGGCGTGAGCCCGCCATCCCAGCCTCACTGCTGCACCCAAAAGATTCATGGGCAGATCAGGATGAGCCGTTTGGGATGAGACTTCGGGCGAAGATGGAGGCGGAGCAAATAGTACAGGCGCATAGGGAGGAGAGACTGATGCTGAAGGTGTCAGGCAGGCACACCTGGATCAAGTCAGATTTCAGGTCGGGGATATTGTACTACTGTACCATCCTCAGGTTCCTCAGGGAGTCAGCTCGAAGCTGTTCATCCACTGGAAAGCACCATACCAGATCATGGGACAGATGGGGCCTTTGAATTATAAAATCAAGGGCAGAGGGAAAGTTCAAATAGTCAATGTAAGAAGGCTGATTAAGTATAATCCCTTCCTACTTGAAGATGAGTCCGTTGATCAAGCACTCAAACGGATGGAGGCTGACTTTAAAGAGGTCCCACCAATCCGTAAGGAGGATATCTCGGAACGGGATGTCTACAGGGCACCAATTGCGGAGAAGGAGGAGGCTGAGCTGGAGAACAAGCGGGCCACCGACCGCAAAAGCGCGGCGGGGACTCAGACCCGCAAAAGGGTGGAGTCGAACGTGCCGGAAGGAAAGTTCACGGAGGCGCAAATAAGAAGAGCGCAAAATGACCTTATCTACGACCGACCGAGAAAGGCGATAAGGACGGCACGTTCGCAAGGAGTCAATCAAGAGGGGAGCGATGACGGAGATCAAGACCCCTCGCGCGGGCAATGACACTCTCGTTCACCCTAGTTGAAAAGAAGGAGATGCGATTGGACATATTTCATGGGCCAAAGACGCTTTTTACTTGGTGAGGCCTGCGGCCCAACACGTAGCAGATGACACGCTCTCAGATTTATATCTCACGAGAGTCATGGCAGTAACTCACAAACGCCATACGCGATCGAATCGAATTTCGACTGCGGCACAAATAATACAACCAGTCTTACATTTCTGGAGGAGTCTGCATCCAGTGGAAGATCCTAAAGTAAGACAATACCTTCCAGTATATAAAGACACCAAGAAACTTGAGACATGGGATGATAACATATCTCCTACAAATAAAGATCATACTGCGTGGACCATACAAGCACTACCACGAGGGGTGCTAGACATTCCTTTTGACTTGGCACAAGGCGCAATCCCTCACAAAATTTGGGACGTCCTCGAACAGTCTACCTTAGACTTAACTTTGGTTGGAGGTCCTCCACCAGGTAGAGGAGTCCGCGCGCGTAAACGGCGTCTATAGTAAGTATTTTTTTTTCTAGAAGTATTGTGGACCTGATCGATTGTGAACATAGCATTGATCCAATATCGTCTCGACAACCTTACTTAGATATTAAAGCTACTACAGCATTCATTCTTCTAGAGATTAACAAGACACAGCTGACAAAAAATATGCATTCTATTCTCTTGCTTCGGCAGAGACAGACGAGACGGCCACGAAACAGCACCGTTACGGGATCGCTATTAGAGTGAGCGATGGTGTTTCCTGGATACGACCCGCATTAGTACCAGAATGATGATCTCATTAAAGACTCTACAGTCTAATCAAGAACTGATATATTTTAATAACATGAACTGCTACACCGGATTCCATCGATCTCTACTTGTATCTGCATATCGCAAGGTTAGGGCGCACTCAACCCAACTTCGGATATAGTCGTCAGACTTGATCACCTGACACTATATTAAATGATACCGATTTATACAAGGGTATGTCTTCACAAAAAGTAAATGTATTTATGGAAACAGACGACCGGTTATTACATATATATGGAAATGGTGACATTATTACTAAACCATAAAACATTATACTTGGATATACTGCACAAATATCTTATCGACAGAAGAAAGAGGAAGATTTTAATATAGATACTGAATGTGCTAGAGTATATATACGATTGGTACCGGGGCAAGTATCATTGTTGTTTTATAACGGCTGATTCGTGGGTTGATGTATCTTCATACATAACTCTAAACGAATCTTAGTCAGAAAAGAAATCAGTTCAAAGCGTATTATGTCGGAAACGAAGTTACGCCATAAAAAACTGGGAGGGGGTACTGTGGACATCACACCCCGAATTATCAGGTAAAAAACTTATTATGGATTTCGTCTGGCAGGACACGTCTGAAATGCAAATTTTGATCCTGGTCTTTTGGCGGCTTTTTGTCTTTGCGTCACTGAGCTAATATAACGAGACATCATTCTCTTTTTGAGGAATGTGTTTGGTTATATTACAGACTTAATTTTCCATTGAACTATCGTTGGGGATAGTACACATATCGTAGCCAAATGTACGATATATTATTATTATTATTATTATTATTATTATTATTATTATTATTATTATTATTATTATTATTATTATTTTGGACACCGTGATAGCCCAGTGGTCAAGTTCTACCATCTGGGCCCTGTCGCCAGTTCGATTCCCGTCGGTGCCACCAGTATTTTCATTGAACATACCGGTCAGTCTGGAAGTGTTGGAACTGCCCTTGCGGGGGTGTCATTAGAGCTTATCGTCAATTCTTCGTACTCCCCTCACGGGTGAGACGATGGAGGCGCATGTGCAGATTTGCATCAGCCATTGACAGAGAAGCACTATTATTATTATTATTATTATTATTATTATTATTATTATTATTATTATTATTATTATTATTATTATTATTATTATTGCCCAGTGGTCAAGTTCTACCATATGGGCCCTGTCGCTAGTTCGATTCCCGTCGGTGCCACCAGTATTTTCATTGAACATACCGGTCCGTCTGGACCAGTATTTTCATTGAACATACCGGCCCGTCTGGAAGTGTTGGAACTGCCCTTGCGGGGGTGTCATTAGAGCTTATCGTCAATTCTTCGTACTCCCCTCACGGGTGAGACGATGGAGGCGCATGTGCAGAAATGCATCAGCCATTGACAGAGAAGCACTATTATTATTATTATTATTATTATTATTATTATTATTATTATTTTGGAGTGTTGACTGTGACATATTTGAGGGAAATCCCGATGAAAAAACCTAGTCACACTTGCTAAACAGAGTTCCAGCCCAATGGCCTCAAGGCGTTAAACTGTGACGCCAACTCATAACCATTTGGTGGTAGATGCTGGGGAGGAGGGTCGTTGCGCGCGTAAAAGATCTTAAACTCCGCATATGCTGGTTGATAGCCCAGGACCCAGCAGACACCAGATTGTTATGGGTGGGGTTTCGAGGCAGCTCTAGCAACCACGCTTGGTGTATGCACTTGCACATTCGGTGACGTCTTGCAAGAGGTTGCTGGGACTGCGGAATAACCTCGGCTTAGTGCAGTCTTGCCCTCAGGAGCTCCATCGGTGGCCCCGATCATCAGGCGAGAGACTGACACGGGGGGGTGGAGGACCTCGAACAAGGGTTTGGAGGCTTATGTCCGTTGAGGATATGCCATTGGCTGCATCAGTACGCCTCAGATATAGTAAATCTGCCTTGGAGTGTTGACTGTGACATATTTGAGGGAAATCCCGATGAAAAAACCTAGTCACACTTGCTAAACAGAGTTCCAGCCCAATGGCCTCAAGGCGTTAAACTGTGACGCCAACTCATAACCCTTTGGTGGTAGATGCTGGGGAGGAGGGTCGTTGCGCGCGTAAAAGATCTTAAACTCCGCATATGCTGGTTGATAGCCCAGGACCCAGCAGACACCAGATTGTTATGGGTGGGGTTTCGAGGCAGCTCTAGCAACCGCGCTTGGTGTATGCACTTGCACATTCGGTGACGTCTTGCAAGAGGTTGCTGGGACTGCGGAATAACCTCGGCTTAGTGCAGTCTTGCCCTCAGGAGCTCCATCGGTGGCCCCGATCATCAGGCGAGAGACTGACACGGGGGGGTGGAGGACCTCGAACAAGGGTATTGGAGGCTTATGTCCGTTGAGGATATGCCATTAGCTGCATCAGTACGCCTCAGATATAGTAAATAGTATTATTATTATTATTGTGGACACCGTGATAGCTCAGTGGTCAAGTTCTACCATCTGGGCCCTGTCGCCAGTTTGATTCCCGTCGGTGCCACCAGTATTTTCATTGAACATACCGATCCGTCTGGACCAGTATTTTCATTGAACATACCGGCCCGTCTGGAAGTGTTGGAACTGCCCTTGCGGGGGTGTCATTAGAGCTTATCGTCAATTCTTCGTACTCCCCTCACGGGTGAGACGATGGAGGCGCATGTGCAGAAATGCATCAGCCATTGACAGAGAAGCACTATTATTATTATTATTATTATTATTATTATTATTATTATTATTATTATTATTAATTGAACATACCGGCCCGTCTGGAAGTGTTGGAACTGCCCTTGCGGGGGTGTCATTAGAGCTTATCGTCAATTCTTCGTACTCCCCTCACGGGTGAGACGATGGAGGCGCATGTGCAGAAATGCATCAGCCATTGACAGAGAAGCACTATTATTATTATTATTATTATTTGGACACCGTGATTGCCCAGTGGTCAAGTTCTACCATCTGGGCCCTGTCGCCAGTTCGATTCCCGTCGGTGCCAGCAGTATTTTCATTGAACATACCGGTCTATTTCTGGACCAGTATTTTCATTGAACATACCGGCCCGTCTGGAAGTGTTGGAACTGCCCTTGCGGGGGTGTCATTAGAGCTTATCGTCAATTCTTCGTACTCCCCTCACGGGTGAGACGATGGAGGCGCATGTGCAGAAATGCATCAGCCATTGACAGAGAAGCACTATTATTATTATTATTATTATTATTATTATTATTATTATTATTATTATTATTATTATTGGACACCGTGATAGCCCAGTGGTCAAGTTCTACCATCTGGGCCCTGTCGCCAGTTCGATTCCCGTCGGTGCCACCAGTATTTTCATTGAACATACCGATCCGTCTGGACCAGTATTTTCATTGAACATACCGGCCCGTCTGGAAGTGTTGGAACTGCCCTTGCGGGGGTGTCATTAGAGTTTATCGTCAATTCTTCGTACTCCCCTCACGGGTGAGACGATGGAGGCGCATGTGCAGAAATGCATCAGCCATTGACAGAGAAGCACTATTATTATTATTATTATTATTATTATTATTATTATTATTATTATTATTATTATTATTATTATGGACACCATGATAGCCCAGTGGTCAAGTTCTACCATCTGGGCCCTGTCGCCAGTTCGATTCCCGTCGGTGCCACCAGTATTTTCATTGAACATACCGATCCGTCTGGACCAGTATTTTCATTGAACATACCGGCCCGTCTGGAAGTGTTGGAACTGCCCTTGCGGGGGTGTCATTAGAGCTTATCGTCAATTCTTCGTACTCCCCTCACGGGTGAGACGATGGAGGCGCATGTGCAGAAATGCATCAGCCATTGACAGAGAAGCACTATTATTATTATTATTATTATTATTATTTTGGACACCGTGATAGCCCAGTGGTCAAGTTCTACCTGGGCCCTGTCGCCAGTTCGATTCCCGTCGGTGCCACCAGTATTTTCATTGAACATACCGGTCTATTTCTGGACCAGTATTTTCATTGAACATACCGGCCCGTCTGGAAGTGTTGGAACTGCCCTTGCGGGGGTGTCATTAGAGCTTATCGTCAATTCTTCGTACTCCCCTCACGGGTGAGACGATGGAGGCGCATGTGCAGAAATGCATCAGCCATTGACAGAGAAGCACTATTATTATTATTATTATTATTATTATTAGGGAGTACATAGGCCATCGGTCCCTTTCCATGGACTGATTGGTATAAAGCTCCTAGAGTAATGTTCTATGCAGTCACTTCCTTTATTCCACCGATTGGTGTGGAGACTTTCCTTATGGAATGGAGGACTGGATGCACATGGCCTTTTGGCTCAGCAATTGGCAGGAGATACACTATTATTATTATTATTATTATTATTATTATTATTGGACACCGTGATAGCCCAGTGGTCAAGTTCTACCATCTGGGCCCTGTCGCCAGTTCGATTCCCGTCGGTGCCACCAGTATTTTCATTGAACATACCGGTCTATTTCTGGACCAGTATTTTCATTGAACATACCGGCCCGTCTGGAAGTGTTGGAACTGCCCTTGCGGGGGTGTCATTAGAGCTGATCGTCAATTCTTCGTACTCCCCTCACGGGTGAGACGATGGAGGCGCATGTGCAGAAATGCATCAGCCATTGACAGAGAAGCACTATTATTATTATTATTATTATTATTATTATTATTATTATTGGACACCGTGATTGTAATGCCCCCAACGATAGCTCGTAAAAAGTCGGTAATACAACCAAACACAGTCCTCAAGAATGAGAATGATGTCTCGTTGTATTGGCTCAGTGAAGCCAAAAAGGAAAACGGCAACAGAGCAGGAATAAAATGGCATCAGGTCCAATCCGGACAAATAATACTGAAAAACAAGCTGGTGCACCTGTCACCAGGAAAAGATATTTTTTACCGGCTATCCGGGGGGTGATGCCTACATGATAGCCCAGTGGTCAAGTTCTACCATCTGGGCCCTGTCGCCAGTTCGATTCCCGTCGGTGCCACCAGTATTTTCATTGAACATACCGGTCCGTCTGGAAGTGTTGGAACTGCCCTTGCGGGGGTGTCATTAGAGCTTATCGTCAATTCTTCGTACTCCCCTCACGGGTGAGACGATGGAGGCGCATGTGCAGAAATGCATCAGCCATTGACAGAGAAGCACTATTATTATTATTATTATTATTATTATTATTATTCTGGAGGGGTGCACAAGATGGCACTCCATGGGAAGAGGAGGTGGTTGGGCCTCTCCCCACGAAGGTGACCGCTTGGGGAGGGCGGTCACCGGGATATGCGCAACTCTCAACTGGGCATTTACTCGGTAGGGGTTCGGCCAGGCAGGTTGTGGGGTTGTCTGTTGGATTGTTGGTTGGCTCGTTTTTCTTGGCTGTTGGTTTGGGTCTGGTTTCCTGGTTAGCCCATTTTCGCCGAATTTCCTGCCGAGTAAATGCCTGGGGGCTTCCAGTTCCGGTTTGGTGATCTTGTTGAGGTGAGCATTCGGAGGAAACAGTACCGAGATGGGTTGAAGATAGGATTCACATTGAGCCGAGATGGGGCTGAGTTGACCTGTTCCAACTCGGCTCCATTTCGGCTTCATGTTAATCCTATCTTCATCCTATCTGGGTTTTGTCTCCTCCCTATCTTCGCTTCTTCGGGTTTGCCTAACTGGAACACATGATGAGCGCACGTTGGAGAGGGGCTTCAGTCGGTCCCAATGCCTTGCCAGTGCCTTGCTGCGTTGCCGTGCCTTGCCCCATGCATTCACACCCTCCACCGTTGCATTTCTAACTGAGCAGCTTCGGCTGGGATTACTATACTTGTCTGTAAGACCCTATAGGTACCGCTAGGTTCGCGCCTTCTATACCCACGTGGGGGAAGGAGTTTCAGCGGCACGCCGTCCGATCTGGCTCCACTCGGGGACACCCGTACCTCATGATGTGTATTGTTAGGAGCAGCTGAAAGTCCATAAGGCATGAGAGTAGAGGCGTTGGCGATGCGATGGAGAGTGTGTGTAGTGCGTGAGGCAGGTTCTGGCGACGCTGGGGGTGCTGGCGGGCGCCGAAGGGCACGAAGCGACGCGGCAGCGTCCAGTGACACCGGCGGAAATGCGTGTAGTGTGTGTTGCAGATACCGCCGATGCTATTTGCATGGGCGGGCGCTTTCCTCGGCGTAAAGAGGCGCGGCGGTGATGGCCAGCGACATTGGCCGTCTACTACTCTCAATGGATTACAAATACGCGAAGCACGGAGCTACCACTGTGGCCCTTATGGGACAAGGTAGAATCGCCGAAGACCTGGACAATCCCCGTGGGAATGCCTCTTCGACGGGCTCTGGCCCGATGTCCCAGGATGGGAGGATGAGGGCTCGCGTATATGACGGAATTCCTGAACCACGTGGAGAGGCTATCTTAGCTGCGCCTCATCCTTCCTCCCCAAACCTGGCACACGGGTCGGCGCTTCAACATAAGGCGAGCGGCGCTATATGGCAGATGGCACCGCCGCCTCGACGGTACCGGCGGGTAGATCGGTACGACAAGGACGGGCGTAATCTGATTGTCTGGGGGCTCTCAGAACGCGCCAATCTACGGGAGATCGCCTCCAAAATGAGCGGTCTTGGTCTGGTGGTCCCGGTAATGGAGTGGCAAGGCCAGCGAATGTTTCGTCACCTGGAGCTGGTCTACGAGGACGATGACAGCAGGCAGACGGCGTTGCAGCAACTCAAACATCTCAAATTCTTCGGCAGAGGGGTCAATGTGGCCCTTGGGCGCAGGTTCAGGGACAGGGAACGTGTCCGAAGGCTTATTCGCATCCATCTGCGTGGGGAAGCGGCGGTCCGGAAGGAGGAAGCTGCGACGGGATATCGCGTCTTGCCTCTGCATGAAGAATGTGTCGATGATGTGCAGATGGTGTCTTCGGAATTGGCTGCCGATGCACCTAAGTGTGTGTCTGAGTGTGCTGATGTGCATGTGGTGCCCCTGCATTCGGCGGCCAGTGCAGTGGGGGACCAACCTGCGCAAGCACCTGCAGAGGGGGGCAGCACGAGGGCGGAAGCCAAGCGCGGCCGTCGGGTCCGGAAACGAGCCAAGAAGCACCGCTCCAAGCAGTTCGATACCGGCTTCAAGCTACTCGTCGCGAGTCACAACTGGCAGGGTAAAACGGGATACGACAACGTAGGCACGGCGGAATGGGCATCATTCTACAAGCACGAGGGCTGGCTAGTCATCGGGGCTCAGGAGCACCGCATGGGCAAGAAGCAACTTTCCAAATGCAGCCTGGATGGATTCCGGATTTTTGGAAAACCTGCGGAGGTCAGCGAGAAAAATCGCTGCAAGGGTGGGGTTCTATTCGCGGTGGCTAACTTCCTTGGTCCGTATTGCAACCTGGTGTCAGCCCCCGTCGACCACCGGCAGCAAGTGTGGCTGCGTATCGCCTCGGGTGTTACCGGCGCTCAGGATATCTATGTGTGCAACGGCTACTTTCCCCAGGAAACGCAGGAAGAAGAGTCGTCAGAGGCGTATGCGGCCTGGCAGGCAGCTATAGCTTTTTTTGGAGCCAAAGGTCTTGTGGTCACGGTGGCGGATGCCAACGCGAAGCTCGGGCCGGCATGCAGCCGAAAAGAGGAGGGCATCGTCGGTCAGCACGGGGAGGTCGATGATAAGGGAGCACCGGTACGTTCGGAGAACGGCAAGAGACTCGCGGCTGTCCTCGTCGCTTCGGGCCTGCGAAATCTGAGCGGCTTCTCGTGCCCAGTGGAAGGGTCCTACTGGTGGTCCCGGCGTGAGCAGCGCGGCATGGGCACAGGCAAGCACCTCCTCGATTACATCTGCGCGTCGCCTGGCTTGGCATCTGGAGCAAAGTTCGGAGTATGCGAAGATGATCATGATACGGACCACAAGGCAGTATGGGCCGAACTGACGTGGAGCGGCCAGCGCCGGCCAAAGCGGGCTGCGAAACCTTACAGGTCCTTTCGTGTTGATAAGCTTATTGGTGCTGGTGTCTCGGGTAATGATCACGCTGCGAAGCAAGCGCTGGATTATCTACGCGACAAGTTCGATGACGTATTCCAGCATTGCCTACAGAAGCTTGGAGTACATCAGCTGCCTGAGCTTGACCTATCGGGTGGTGCCGACAGCCAACGGGTGGTAGATGACGTCACTGAGCGAGTGGCGCAGTCCTTCCGAATGGCGGCGCACCGGGTCCTTGGCTCCAGATGTATACGACCCCGTTTCACCAACAATTGGTTCGACGGGGAGCTAAAGGAGCTCATTCAGCAGCGCCGGGAGGCCTACGCAGCATACAGGAGGGATGAATCGAATGCGGAAGCCCGTCTGAATTGGCTACGGCTCCGCAAGCAAATTCGGAAGGCAACTCGGGCCAAGAAGTCCGCCTCCTTCAAGCAAGTGCAGGAAGAAGCGGTCAAATGTCAACGCGAGCAATTCTCAAAGCGCTTTTGGCTACTCGCGAAGCGGCTTGGCGGGGCACGCAGAACGAAGGTCTCCGCGCCGGTGCAAAGGGAGGATGGCTCACTGGCGTGTACGCTGCCGGAAAAGGTCGCTCGGTGGGAGGAATTTCGGAAAAATTCGGTGAAGCCACGGGAAAATCCGGCAAGTGCGGCTCTTGTGGTGGAGTGCTGTGCAGAAGCAGGCTCGTTGGAGTGGGAGGAAGCCGAAGCTAAGCGGCAGTTCCACTGGAACGATCGCTTCAGAGATGAGGTGGCCCGGGCTATGAAGGAGCACGAAGTAGGTGAAGACACTTGCGAAGAGCTGGACAAGCCGTTCACGCAAGAGGAGGTCCTTGCAAGGCAACGTGCCCTGAATAACCACAAAGCTTGTGGCGAGGACAAAGTGAAGAACGAGTTGCTCAAGTATGGCGGCGCCTACATCAATGGCTACTTAACGCAGTACTTCAACTGGATTCGAGAAGCCGAGAGGACTCCAAAAGCTTGGGGCAAGGGAATCATCGTCAATATCCCCAAGGGTGGGGATCCTACGGATCCTGACAACTGGAGGGATATCTCGATTATTAGTTGCCTTGGTAAGCTGTATCTGTCCTTATTAGCTACTCGTCTAACGCTCTTCGTGGATGGCCCGGATAAGCTACGTCCAGAGCAGGGAGGCTTCCGCCCGGGGCGTCGCACTACGGATCAGGTCTTTACCCTTTGGCAGAGGTTGAAGGGGCGTCAGCAGCAGAAGCGGGAGTCGTATGTCCTGTTCGTCGATCTACGCAAGGCTTTCCCGTCTGTTTGGAGAGATGGCCTATTTGAGAGGCTCTGGAAGCTGGGTGTAAGGGGCAAGTTCTGGCGCACGCTACGCAGGTGCTACGAGCAGACTTCGTCGCAAGTGCTAGTTGATGGAGCACTCACCCCCGAAGTACTGGAGGGTGTAGGCGTCCAACAGGGGTCCCCTCTCTCTCCCACACTCTTCAACGTCTTTATGGATGAGCTGTGTGATCGGCTGGCGAGTGCCCTCAAGATCACGGATGTGAAGCGGCTGAACGACATCAAGGCACTTCTATACGCGGACGACGTGGCCCTCATCGCTCACAGTCGCACCGAGCTCCAGAAGATGGTCAATGTTGTGGCCAAGTTCGCGGAAGATTACCGGCTGGAAGTCAACTTGAAGCCCGGCAAGACGGAAATCATGCCCATTTACACGTCGAGCAAGGCGAAACGACCAAGTATCAGGGAGCGAGGTGAGCCCGTGGTGTGGTTTCGCGGCCAGAAGCTTTGTGTCACCAGTCAGTACAAGTACCTGGGAGTGGTTATCACCGACGACCTGAAGTGGAAGGAGCAGGCCCTGCGGGCTACGCGTGTCACTGAAGTCGCCACCGCAGGTTGGTACTCTTTGTGGTGTGCAGGTGAGATACAAGCTAGGTATCGTCTCATGTGCTGGAATCAACTTGTGGGGGCCAAGCTGAAGTACGCCTTCGATGTCTGGCGTGCCCCCGTATCGCAGCTCACCAAGCTGGAGGCAGCAATCCTGCGCCCCATGAGGATGATTCTCGGCATCAGCCCTAAGACAAGCAAGTGGATTACACTCTTTCTGGCGCGCTCTTTGAGTGCGGAGCGTTTGCGGCGGGCGGCGCAACTGAAGTTCTATGGACGGCTGCGTGTTCTACCGGAGAAGCGATTTCCTGTCATCGCATCTCAAGTCAAATCCGACTGGACTGCGGAGGCCGAAGGCGCTATCAGGGACTCAATGGATCTACAACAAGGGCTTCAGGAGCTCCTAAATAGCTCAGAGAAGGACCTCGAGGGTTGGAGTTCGACTGTGGACAAGTGGGCCCTTCAGCAGGACGTCAAGATGGTGCAGCAACTGATGTGGGACAAGCGAGAGGCAGGCAGCGATCTTACTGATGGCCTGCGAGTCATCCTAAGACAAGTCTTTGGAACTAAGGAGTTCCCAAGATGGGTAGCCCTTGATGATGCGCATTATAATCTGCTTCGGAGAAGGTTGCTCAGCTGCAACAACCGCCTTCGGTTGTACCGCAGCAAGTTAGTCAGTGGCATGTCCCCTCGCTGCTTCTGTTGTCATGATGATGTCAATGAGTCCCTTGCGCACTTCTTATGGGATTGCCCCATGCATGAGGGGAGACGTAAGCAGCTGTTGCTGAGTATGCAGAGGCTCGGTGGCATGGCTGTGGGGGGTGCTGAGGGGGATGGAGGGAGTGAGGAGGGTGGTGAGGTCGTAGGTGGTGAGGTTGTGGTGGAGGATGTGTTGCTTGGGCGGGAGCGGGAGGGCTCTGTGCGGCAGGGTTGGGATGATATGTCGCCTGTGGATCAATCACGATTGTTTTGTAAGCTTTTTCAGGGGAAGTCGCGCTTCCGCAGTAACTTTAGGCTTGCTGCGTTGTTAGGGGTTACAGCGTTGCGTCCCCCTCCAAAGTTGGATGTGTTGTTTGGATCATATCTGTCTGTCTGAGTGTTGGTCTGCTAGGGAGGGTAAAAGGGAGGAGCTTGGGGTGGATGATGGGGGTGAGGAGGTGATTGACCTCACTGAGGTTCCATCAGCTTCTGTCCCACCCTCTCCCCCAAGTGACGTTGATGTTGCGCAGCGCGGCCGTCCGCGCAGTGTGGACGTCCTGGCTAGAGAGAGGGGTTCGGGAGCGCAGCGTAGTGTCTCCGAGTTCTTCTCTTCAGCTAACACCCTCGCATCTAGCTCTTCATGCACTTCACAGCCCCCATCTGCCCCTGCTGTTGCTGTTGCTGCTATGTCTGTTTGGTGTCCTGACAATACGTTGGGATCGGCTGACCCCGGTGACCCAATGGAGGCACATGTCCAGGATCTGGATCTGATGCTATAGTCTGAGGAAGCCTATTATTATTATTATTATTATTATTATTATTATTATTATTATTATTATTATTATTATTATTATCATTATGATTGGACACCGTGATAGCCCAGTGATCAAGTTCTACCATCTGGGCCCTGTCGCCAGTTCGATTCCCGTCGGTGCCACCAGTATTTTCATTGAACATACCGGTCCGTCTGGAAGTGTTGGAACTGCCCGTGCGGGGGTGTCATTAGAGCCTATCGTCAATTCTTCGTACTCCCCTCACGGGTGAGACGATGGAGGCGCATGTGCAAATTTGCATCAGCCATTGACAGAGAAGCACTATTATTATTATTATTATTATTATTATTATTTTGGGGGCACCAATACATGGTTGGGTGTCACCGCCACACGGCGGGGTTGGGGCCGTTGGCAGCTTGTTATGAGGGGTACATAATCAGTGCTCCACTGATTCATGAGACGGAAACTTTTACTGAGAGAAGCTCTCTCACCACGCTCACGGCTCTTGGCTCGGGGTGGCCTCTGCTATCACTCGGGGTGCGGGGGGTGGGGGTTATCTGAGGGAGGGGGTTGGGCTCAGTGGGTCACTGGACAGGTTGGTTAACTAAACTACTGTCGGTATGAGTGGGAATGAAGGCGACAGGCTCCACACATTTCCACAAGCCTTGAAATCACTCAACTGCCACAGTAGCGACTGCCTGGACGCGGGGCTCCTGACTCACCCTCTCTCCCAGAACCCCTCGTGCTCACTTTGCGGATGCCATGGGGATGCTCTGGCGGAGGGTCGGGACGTGTTGGGTGCATGTGACCGGGCCTGTCACTTAGTGTTCTCGGTAGATGACTCTTTTGTAGCTTCTATCGGACGCAGGGTGGCTTGCCACGACACCTCAATGATGCATAGTACGTCACGTCTCTGGCCTGGTTACGGGGGCGGGTAACTGAGGCGGGTTCCTGAAGGCTGGTTACGGAAGCTATGTTATTGTTGTTAGGTTCTGCTGCTATGTTATTGTTGTTGGGTTCCTGGCTGCTATGTTGTTGTTGTTGGGTTCCTGGCTGCTATGTTATTGTTGTTGGGTTCCTGGCTGCTATGTTATTGTTGTTGGGTTCCTGGCTGCTATGTTATTGTTGTTGGGTTCCTGGCGG